>JACMZG010000032.1:4399996-4464695 GCA_018340805.1 Microvelia longipes | reverse complement strand
TATTGAAATCGAGCTCCTATGCTTTACATGACATTTTTTTGTTCACTTCCTGGTCCATAAATCAAGATTTGTTATTTGTCCAATTAAGAGTAAAGTCCTACCCTGTAATATATCATAGTATATATATAATATATAGTATATATATATATATATACTAATTATATACATAATATAAAGGAAATAAATAATAAATAAAATTAGAATAACAAATAAATAATGAAAATGTATTATAGAGAAAAGAAATTAAATTGCCTTTAAAATTATAAAAACAAAATATGAAAAAAAATTAATCAAAAAATTGAAGATAGCTCCTTTAAAAAATCAATATTAGATAACTTAAATACAGACAATAGATTATTACTTTTACTTTTTCTAATACTAAAAAATGATTATATTATTATAGTATTTAACATCTGAATTTTTCCATAAAAAATTGCAATGCCAATATATAAATCTAACTCATATTATAAAACTAAAATGAACTCAGCCCTACATGTTTATAGTTATTGTTCAAGGTTATTTTATATTTGCATAATTGGTTTAGCTATGGTAACTAATGTTTTGATTTTGTTTGTTAGAGAAAATAAAATATTGATTCCTGGTTGTTTCATCAAACAAATTTGGTTCTTTTATTTTAAGATAAGTTTAATTTTAAGACTAACAGTAAAACACTGGCAACATGGGCAACCACAGCTGTGTGCTGATTTGAGTATTATAAATTATAAACATTAAAATGTTAAACCATAAACTATGTAGATAAAAGAAAAGCTCAATAAATGGTTATTTATTTATTTATTTATGCGTCCATGGTGTAGATGGTATTCTCCTTTAAGGTATATATTTCTCAAGATATCAATGGTTAATAAATCCTCTGATTCCCATTGGTTATCCTGTATGATTGCAAATTAAAGGCAAGTATATCCATTTTATACTGTATTAGGCCCGTATTCAAAGAACATTTTCCTAAAACATTTCCTTAAGGAACAATGTAAAAGTGTTAGTAAAATGTTAGATAATGTTAGGAAGATGTCTTTGAATACGGGCCTTAATGTTTTTAAAAAAAGTAAATAAACACAAGTGACACATAAATTATCTATTTAAATAAATCTTTATTCCTCGTAAATTTACACCTGTAAACAGCAGAAATGGTCAGAAAATTTTAGTTACCATTTTATAATAAATAAATAAATTTAAAATTAACTTTAATTAATTAAGCGTCTGAAAGAATAAAAACGTGACATTAAAAAACAAAATCAAGATACTCTTGAAATGAAGTAAAGGCTTGCTATTCTTGGCTTTAATTTTTTCCCTTAAACTCAGCAAAAGGAAGTTGCCTTTCTCTAGTTTTCAGTTTATTAAAGAACTTTATTGCCAAATCTTGTGGAACTTCCTGATTTGCTATCATATGTTAGGAATTGTCATATTTTCCATTACCTCTCGTATTGTAGTCATGATTAACTGTTTTTTTGTTCTTTTCCGTACTTTTTAATACACAATAATGATTTGTAGATAAAGATATTTACAAATGGTCAAATTTTTAATTTCAAAGTGCTTTACATGTGGTTTTAAAAGTTGAGTGATGAGCATTATTATTTACCATATGAAAAAAGTCATCAGTCCCCAAATTTTAATGGAATCAAGTGCTTTAATAAATTTCCAGCTTTAATAGTTGAACTTCCACCCAAAACTTTCAAAAAAAGCATTAAAAACATTGTTGCTTGAGAAAAGCCTACTATTATGTTAACAAATTTTTAGCTGATAACTTAGTGTTCCCACCTTTTAAAATGTTTAGTGTTTCTCATGTAAAAATGTTTATGTTTTTTGTGTTTTTTTTTTTTAATAAGTTGTTATTCAAGTTATGCTGCCTATGTTTATCAGCTCTATTTTAATAATTTTAATAATTATTTGTTTTGTTTTTTGTTTCTTTCATTTATTTGTAAAATTTTGCAATTGAGAAACTTTTGTAATAAAGTAACCTCAAGTATGTAAAATAAATAAATAAAAATAAACGAACTCAAGCCCTATGGGCAACCACAGCTGTGTGCTGATTTGAGTGTTATTATTTATAAAAATTAAAATCTTAAACCATAAACTATGTATATAAAAGAAAAGCTCAATAAATGGCTATTTATTTATTTATGCGTCCATGGTGTTGAAGGTATTTTCCTTTAAGGTATACATTTCTCAAGATACCAATGGTTAATAAACCCCCTGATTCCCATTGGTCCCGTATGATTGCAAATTATAGGCAAATATATCCATTTATACTGATTAATGTTTTTTTTTAAGTAAATATAGAACAAGAACTTTATTGATTTCATTAAGAAACAAAAATTGCACCCAGAAAAAAGTCAGAAAATAATAATTATAAAAAAATAATAATAAACAACAATAATAAACCCAAGTAACACCTAAATTATCTATTTACCATATGCAAAGAGACTAAAACTATTAGAGGGAGTACAGAACCCGATTAACACTGTACAGAACCATAGGTGCCGTAACTGTACTTACCCCTACTATAGTCTCTTTAGAGAGAGACTTGATACTCCCCACCCCTCTACAACTTCTATTGTAGCATGCATTCTACTAACTGCGGACATTTTTCAGTGATGCCACATTAAACCACTTTATTCAAAACTAACAATTAAAGAATACATGCAATAGATAATAATTAAAACTTATTTTAAATTCATTTTACTTGATTTAAAACAAAACAGTCGAAAAATAATGTAATATTTACGTGAAATTGTAATTATTGGGAAAAATTAAAAAAAGACGTCACCAATGTACCGTTACGGCACCTAGCTACCTGAGGAATGATAAGAGCTGTTGTATCCTCCCTCTAACAGTTTTAGTCTCTTTGACCATATGAAAGCAAAGCCTGTTTAGATGACCCCTAAGGGGACACCTAATCTGGAAGAGTGTCACTTAGTTGTTAATAGGGCAGTTTGTTTTATTTGTGTTACCAATCTGTTGACAGACTGGAAGATGGAAGACTGGGACGAAGGTATCGGAGTCCTTGATGTAACAAGTAAATCTCACCAGTCCCTCTTCACCTGTTCTAGTGAGTATCCATTTTCAATTTTAACAATTTTCAAGTTCATCGGGTCAATTTTTTTATTTTTTTTACGATTTTTTTAAATTTTTGCTGACTAGCAAATAGGGTTAATGGTGACTTAAAATTTTGATAATCCGGGCAGCACAACTAGACCCAAAGACTAATTTTCGTATTAAGTTTCAACTATCTTGCATAAACACAGTGGGAGTTATGCGTGACACAGACAGACATCAAGCTAAAATCGGTTCAGATGGTCCTAAAAACACACCTAAAATGGATAATTCAAGTGAAATCTCGGGTTAAAATTTTTTGGGTGAAACTAATACTTTCCTCTATATACCTTCTGTATAAGAAGGTGAGGAAAGGTAACAACGAAATACACAGAATAGTATGAAAAATTACAAATGTATAAAAATTTGTGATACTCATATTTTTATTTTTTTTTTTTTATTTTTTAATTACATAACAGTATCCCTGCTATGGCTCATTTATTTTTCTAAACAAGCACCGCTTCGCATAACATGTGATCTTTTATCTTCTTTTTTCTTTTTTGCATTTTCATTTTATCTTAGTTGTAGCATTTGTGTTCAAGAATAATTATGATTCTTCTTTTTTTTTTTATTGTAATCTTCTTTCTTTTCGTAGCAATCTTCTGTTTATCATTATTTTATCATTTAAGTTTTGATGAATTTAATATTTTAAATACTAAATTTTATTTTAATATATATATATATATATATGTATATTTTTTTTTTTAATTTCTAATAGATTATCGTAAATTTGAATGTTTTTAAAATACTTACAATTTTGAAAATTAACTAGTATAAATTAATTTAAATTAATACAGGGATTGAAATGTATGTATATATACATACATACACATACATACATACATACACATAAATACATACACATATATACACATACACACACATACATACATTGTTTTACAAAATGTATGTAATATGATACTCATATTAATCGGGTGTGCACAGTTTCAAATCATGTTGAATTCAGTCAATTTATTCGTATTCGGTTTGTTTTTGTAGGTTGTGGAGTTGGGTTTGAGTCGATGTCCAAACTTGTATCTCATAGAAACCAAGAGCACAGGAGTTTACGTAGGAATTCAGTCGAGGGTGTCAGACGCTCTAGTAGATCCAGCTCTTCATCTCATGAACCAGGTTCTAAGGACATACCTTCCAGTCCACCTCCCATCCTGTCGGCTTTTACACATGAGAAGGTAAGGACAATCCACGCAACATTAACACCGACAAAGAATAAAAACTGAAGATATTGCATTATATTCTAGGTTAATAATGAAGACTTCAGTCCTTTAGAGTTTTTATTTACATAAACATTAATAACAGACGTTTCGCATGGCGAAGCCAGGCATCTTCAGTGTTAAACAATAAACAAAACAAACAACCACCACCCAAAAAATTTAGTAAAGCATACCATAACCAAAAGAACATCACAAAAAAATCACAAATACATTTTTTGGTGGTGGTTGTTTGTTTTGTTTATTGTTTACACTGAAGATACCTGGCTTCGCCATGCGAAACGTCTGTTATTAAGTTTATTTAAATAAAATTTAAAGGACTGAAGTCTTCATTAATTAACCTAAATTTAATTCTTAACAGTCCATAAATATTTTGTTAATGAAATTTCTTTTATTCAAAGGTGTTGTACTGCTGTTAATGAGTATTTTGCACAATTTTTTTGGTATAATCTTCGGTATAACGGTGCACCCTGTTATCAATACATATATCGATATATTTTTAGTTACAGCGACACCTAAACGAGAAACTGAGCACTTAAAAGATAAGCAAGCGTCGTTAAAATTATTAATTATAATTAAAAACATAAAAAAACCATACAACAAATAAATGAAAACATCTAACAACAAAAATAATAAAAAACCTGAAAATAACCAACAAAAATACGTAAAAAAATACGCGTAACATAAAAATAGATGTGGTGTATCATCGATTATTCTTATGAAAACATAGTTAAAACATTATAAAAACATAAAAAAATAAATAGTTATAAACCATTTTACTACAAATAAAAAACACAAACAACAAAAAACATTTAAAAAATTAATAAATATGTTTCATAAACGTAAAAGAAAGGCATATATCGATTATTCCTACTCACATCTCTAAACTAAAAAATATATCGATACATAGTATTGATAACAGGGGCACCGTATACGAAGTTCAGCCTTTTTTTATTGCTTTATCTTAAAGTACATGTTAAATAAGAACACACTGTAAAATATTAGAATGAAAAAATTATATTTTTGATAATACAGGAAAAAAAAATCAAAAAATTATATTCAAATATGATCTTTTGGAGGTAAAACAGCCTTGACTACTTGCAACTGGGAGTTGATATTGATAAGACTCTTAACTAGAAAGTCCATGTCAACAATTTAAGTGATAACCTTTCATCAATCTTGTTTTTACTAAGTAAACTTAAAAGAACTTTGGATGAAAAAACTATAATATTAGCATATTATGTTCATTTTAATTCAAGAATGGTGTATTGTATTCGAGAATGGGGCGGGGCGCCTTGTGCTGAAAACATTTTCCTCTTGCAGAAGAGAGCTATTCGCATCAATTACTGGCTCTAAATATGACGAGCACTGTAAACACTTATTCATTAATTCTGGTATCTTAACTTTTCCTTCAGCTTATCTGTTGTCAATTTTAATATTTGTAAAAGAAAACTATAGTACTCTGTATAGTAAAGACCATAAGTACAGCACTAGATGTGAAGATATAGTTCTATCACCACATAGGCTCACTAAATCATGACAATCCCCCATTATTTTGGATATAAAATGTTTTAATAAGCTCAATAAAGAAATTAAGAACTAGCCATTAGAAATATTTAAAAAAGAAATACAAATACTGTTAAAAAATAAAGCATATTATTCCATTAATGAAATTTTTAAGTGAGACATAAATTTTATGTGATCTTTGTAGTATTATTAACTTTTTTGTATTTTTTATATTTGTATGTTTCATGTTATTTTTTTATTTTTTTTTAAATTTGTTTGACTATAGTGAAGCATTATTTGTATGTAACCACTGTAAAATAAATAAATAAAAATAAAAAGTAAGTAATTAAATTACTAATTACAATTAATATTTGAAGGGGAAAAACAAATATCACTCACAAAAATGTATTAACTTATGTAGTGCACACGTAAAATTAAGTTTAATTAGCCGCTCGTTTTAAGTAATTTAAACAAATTACTCAAGATCCTGGTTCTATCTGTAGTGTTATTCAAGAGTGAGGATGTCAACAATAAATACTGATTTTTGTTTATTTTTAATGTTTGTTTAGGTGGATGATGACAGAGCTCCGAGTATCAGTCCGGTGGATGTACTAGATAAGCCGCCAAATTTAACTTGCGACGGCACCAAATTTTCACCGCCCACCCCTCCCCCTCCAGTACTTATAGGTAAACTGTTGCATCAAAGATTAATATTTGTGGTTTTAAAATGAATATAATAATGTTGATTTGTAGTTGTCCAACAAGGACCCGACTACTCAAACTCTAAACGAACAAATAGACGAATGTCGATAGTCAAGTCTCCAATTTTAAAGAAATTTTATGAAACATCTAGTCTGTATCAACGATTTAGAATAACTTAGTCAACTGTTTTAGTCTTAGTTAGTTTTTTGTAAATCGTCCGCCATATTTAATTTTTGACAGTAATTTATCCTTAGTCTCACTTTTAAGTTTATAGAATTCACACATTTTATATAAATTAAAAACAATGACTTTAATTCTATAATTTCATAAGCTATAAAATTAAGCTATGGTCTTCACCAAACAGTGGCATCATCAGGCTAATAAACTTAAACCCTATATTAACTAAAAATCACAGAAAACAAATAAAGCACTATATACATAAGACTAGAATTAAATAAATAAAAAATCACAGAATTAGCTAAACTACTCAGAGTTAAGTTATGTATGTATATGTTAAGTATGTATATGTGCTTTATTTGTTTTCTGTGATTTTTTAGTTGTTCATGTAGTTTTAGTTTATAGCCCTGATGATGCCACTGTGTTGGGTGAAATGGCCATAGCTTAATTTTATAGCTTATGAAATTATAGAATTAAATTCATTGTTTTTAATTTATATATAAATAAAAAAAAATTGACAGGTTATATTATCTATAACCCTTGTGATACTTTCTTTGTTTTGTTTTATTTATTTTAGTCTGAGCATGTTAAATTTTAAATAGTTTGTTTACATTTACAAGGATAAAACAAGATGGCTACACCCATAGGAAAATTTGAGCCAACTCCCTGGTGGACAAAATGTGAAATATATGCCAGGACTGACAGAAATTGCAATTGTTTCCCTACTTGGTTTATATATTACTTTAGATTAGATAAATGAAATATGTATAAAAATTTATTGGTTACAGGAACCTCAGAATTTTTTTTTAATTTGCGTTATACCCAGAACATCATAGTTTCTTTAATCTTATGTTGTTAGACTGCGGGCTTGCTAGGGTTAGAGTGTGATAAGGACCCACCCGCAAAATCAAAACAAATAAAATTTCCCTAATTTTTTGATCATATTTAGACATAAAAAAAATAAATACATCCATTTGGGGTTTGTAGAAGAAAGTTTTAGGACTTGAGTAGGTTCATATATAAGGGAGATTAGGGCAATAAATGTATCAAATAAGTAAGTTTTACTTTAAATGAAGGGTGGTACCTTATCATGACTATCTACAATGGGGTAAGAGTATATAAGGGACCCACCCTAGAAGAATACAATATATCTATTCTTGGGTTTGTAGAAAGGGGCTTTGAGTAGGGCATATATAAGGGATTAAGACAATAATGTATCTAATAACAAGGTTTTACTTTTAATGAAGTGTGGGTCTCTTATCATACTATCTACAATGGGGTATGATGTAATGCTTTCAACTCCCTTATATATACCCTACTAAAAGCACCAATGCCTTTCTTCCATCCCAATAAAGGTATATATATATTCTTCTAGGGTGGTCCCTTATAATACTCTTACCCATTGTAGATAGTATATAAGGGACCCACCCTTCATTTAAAGTAAAACCTACATATTTGATACATTATTGCCCTAATCTCCCTTATATAAGCCCTACTCAAAGCCCCAAAGCCTTTCTACAAACCCGAGAATGAATGTATTAATTTATTTTGTTTAAAATAATTTTGTATGTCAAAAATTTGTAGGGAAATTTATTTGTTTTGATTTTGCGGGTGGGCCCCTTATCATACTCTAACCCTTGCTAGTGTCTAAACCTCATACGGCTTCACAGAATAAATCAAATATGCGTACAAATTTTAAAAATTTGGGTATGGGGCACTACAGAACTTTTCCTCTTTACATCAGATCCGCTACACTCATCGTCTCTACTGTGGACTAGCTTCCCCAGTCCTCAGATAGTAAATACATCCGTTTCATTCTCAGCGGTCTCCCGTCCAGTAAATACTGCTACTTATGATCCTGCAAAAATCATAAATATACTTGTCATATTGAAACAAAACTTAGTGTACTTATTTATTACATAAAGGTACACATTTGTACCAAATTTCAACTCAATTGTATTATTTTCTGATTGTTTAAAAAAGCGTACACAAGTCATTTGATAAAAATTGAACTAATGCTGATAATGAGATGAAACTTAGCTCTTATTCTTATACATGGCTTCACAGTGCTAAATCTCAATCCGATCGCATCATTTTTACGCGTTTTATGATTTTTGACAATTTTGCTGAGTCATTATTGTAGTTTAGTGACGTCATAAAAAATATTTTCTGAAAAGCACAACTACAGCAGTAGACTGATTTTTGTATAAAATTTCAACTCTCTAGCCTAAATATACTGGGAGCTACGATGATAACACACACACATACATACTGACAGACAACTTTGAGAAAATCACTCAGGAGGCCTTAAAAACACCTGAAACGGATAATTCCGGTGACATCCCGGTTTCGGATTTTTTGCAAACACAATACTCTTCCCATATACCTACGGTATAAATGAGGAAAAGTAAAAATATGTATGGAAAAAATGTATGGTTGTTAGCGGATTTTCTTTGAAAAAAATTTGGTGATGAGATATCTTGTGTGGAGGAAGGGGAAAGTGCCCGGGGTGTGTCCAAAATATTTTTTAGAGGTCCCTAACCACAAAAAAATATGTTTCTAAAACTCTTGTAGGCAAGTTATCTCTTGAACGGAATAAGATTTTTTGATCTAACTTGGTACAAAAATCAACTTGAGAGAGGACACAAACTATGGAAGTGGCTCGTACTTCAAATTATTTGTTAAACGATTGATATGGATGCTTATTTATTTATTTGGCAGTCTGTTTTTATTTCTACTCAAGGTTGATATTAATTCCTATGATTTTTTTTTACAGCTGAAGGGGAATTGAAAATAGAAAATTGCAAAAGTAAATTAAACCTGGATAATCCGCCAGATATCCCGCTTGTGTTGTTTGCTGATAAAGACATTGCTCAGGATACTAGAAGAAGAAGTGCGAGAAGTAAGAACGTCAAGACGTGTGAAAGCCAAATTAAAAAAACTAGGATGTCAGTGAAAAATGAAAATTCGGGGAATTTAGCGTCTGATGTTATTGCTGGTCAAAATACAGGTGCAACGGATGTTTTTGAAAAATTGGATGAGTCTTCTTTGGCTTTAGATACAACAGTTATCGATGAATTGTCACTTTCAAAAAGTCATAAATCCAAATCAGAACTTGTCGCTGGATTTAAAGTTACTCAGAAAGGCGATATTGGTTCGGATAGTGTTGAAAATGTTGACGATGAGTTGAAAGAAGATCAAAGTTTGCTGAAGAGGAAAAGGTTTAAAGATTCTCTTAGAGCTGAGTCGATGGAGTTAGATAGTTCTGCTGAATCCAAGGTGTCGCCTAAAGGAAAAAGAAGAAAATTAAAAAAATCTGTTTCCGATTCAATCGAGAAAAAATCAAAAGTTGACATTTTGACTAATTTACAAATTAAAGGGAAGGAATCTAAAAGTTGTGATAAATCGGTGTGTAATAAGTTAAATTTGATGGATTCACCTAATACGATAAACGTATCGGTGGATAAATCAGAATGTATTGCTTTGAAAAGTCATACTAAGTCTGAAGATAGTTTAGTAGAAATTGAAAATTTGGATTCTTTGGCTAGGAAACCAAGTAGAAGTAAATCTTTGAGAATTAAAAAATCGATTGGGAATGGAGTGAGCGATCAAAATGATGGTTCGATGAATAAAAAATCACCTAAGAATAAAAATGTTGAAGATGATTTAAGTCAAGAATTGGAATTAAAGGATGTTGTTCAGTCAGTGGTGGCAGATTTGAAAGCAAAAGGTAAATTGTCGATTTGTAATGATGGAATATTAGGTATTGACCGTGTGGATGTGTCGTTGGAAAGTAAAAAGAAGACAAAAGGTAGGAAGCCGATGTCTAAAGGTTCGCCTGGTTTTAAGAATGAGAGTGCCGTTGAAAGCCAAGTTTCAGAAGTGTTTTCGAAACGGAGTAAGAACCCCGCAGCATCTCCGTTAGTTATTGTAAATCCTAAAGATGACGATGTGGAGAGTCGTAACGTGAAGGATTCAAACGTTAAAGGGGATAAAACATCAAATGACGTATCAGAGGTTGGAAAATCGAATAGGAAAAAGTCTAAGAAACTGACGTCTAAAAAAATTAAGGTTAAAAGTAAGAAATCGTCGAAGAAAAAAGGCGTTGGTGAAGTCAAGGCCGATACGTCTGTCAGCGGAAATAAAGGGAAGAGACGGAAACGGGTTACAGTTTCGCCAGCCAAGAGCACCTCTCCTAAGAAGATTATCAAACAAAGTGAAGATGACAGGAAGGTCGAAGTGACTGTCTCTCCCAGTAAATCTAAGAAAGTTTCTAACATCTCTCCCGTTAGGTAATTACTTCTATTTTTTTTTAATTTAAATCGTATGTATATAGGAAAAGTAGTGTGTTCAAAATATAATTTGAAACCAGGATGACACCTGAATTATCTGTTTCAGGTGTTTTTAAGTTGTCTGTCTGTATGTGTATGTGTGTTATCATCGTAGCTCCCAGTGTATTTACGCCAGAGAGTTAAAACTTTGTACCAAAATCAGTCTTTAGGTGTAGTTGTGCTATTCGGAAATATATATTTTTTATGACATCTTTGGCCTGCTATAATGACTCAGAAAAAGATTTAGAAAAATCATAAAAGGCGGAAAAATATTGCGATCAATTTGACATTTGGGACGCTTGTAGCCATATATAAGACTAACATGTGAGTTAAGTTTCATCTCATTATCAGCATTAGTTCAATTTTTTATCAAATTTCTTGAGTATGTTTTTAAAAAAATTGGAAAATTGTCCAATTGAGTTGATAATTGGTACAAGTATAAATTTACTTAATAAATAAGTGCTTTAAGCTTCGTTTCAATACAAGTATATTTATGATTTTGTTGGATCATAAAAGTTAAGCAGCATCGAGCGTGGTCATTGCCTGGATGGGTATCCCCTGGGAATAAAACAAATGTATTTACTATCTGAGAACTGGGAAGAACTGTTGCTGTATAAATTCAATGACTTTTACATTATAAGGACGAGCAAAGCGAGTCATTTTTTCATTTCTTTTTTTCTTACATTCTTTTTTTTCTTTAGTCATTTTCATTTTTTCATTTCTTTTTTTCTTTAGTCATTTTCATTTCTTTTTTTCTTTAGTCATTTTCTTTTTTCTTACATTCTTTTTTTCTTTAGTCATTTTTATTTTTTCATTTCTTTTTTTCTTACATTCTTTTTTTCTTTAGTCTTTTCATTTTTCATTTCTTTTTTTCTTTAGTCATTTTTTTTTTTCATTTCTTTTTTCTTACATTCTTTTTTTTCATTTCTTTTTTTCTTTTAGTCATTTTCATTTTTTCATTTCTTTTTTTTCTTTCTTTTTCTCTTTATCATTTCATTTTTTCATTCTTTTTTTCTTTAGTCATTTTTATTTTTTCATTTCTTTTTTTCTTACATTCTTTTTTCTTTAGTCATTTTATTTTTTCATTTATTTTTTCTTAACATTCTTTTTTCATTTCTTTTTTTCTTTATCATTTTCATTTTTTCATTTCTTTTTTTTTCTTACATTCTTTTTTTTTTAGTCATTTTCATTTTTTTTTCTTTTTTTTTACATTCTTTTTTCTTTAGTCATTTTCATTTTTTCATTTTTTTTTTCTTTAGGTCATTTTTATTTTTTCATTTCTTTTTTTCTTACATTCTTTTTTTCTTAGTCATTTTCATTTTTTCATTTCTTTATTTCTTTAGTCATTTTTATTTTTTCCTTTCTTTTTTTCTTACATTCTTTTTTTCATTTCTTTTTTTCTTTAGTCATTTTCATTTTTCAATTTCTATTTTTTACATTCTTTTTTTTTAGTCATTTCATTTCTTTTTTTTACATTCTTTTTTCTTTAGTCTTTCATTCTTTTTTTCTACATTTTTTTCTTTAGTCATTTTCATTTCTTTTTTTCTTACATTCTTTTTTTCTTTAGTCATTTTCATTTTTTATTTCTTTAGTCATTTTTTTTTTTTCCTTTTTTTTTTTTTTTTTTTTTATTTCTTTTTTTTCTTTTAGTCATTTTCATTTTTCAATTCTATTTTTTACATTCTTTTTTTCTTTTCATTTCATTTCTTTTTTCTTACATTCTTTTTTTCTTTCATTTCATTTCTTTTTTCTTACATTCTTTTTTCTTTAGTTCATTTCATTTTTTTTCTTACATTCTTTTTTTCTTTAGTCATTTTCATTTCTTTTTTTCTTACATTCTTTTTTTCTTTAGTCATTTTCATTTCTTTTTTCTTACATTCTTTTTTTCTTTAATCATTTTCATTTTTTCTTACTTCAATTAACCTAACAAAACAAAAAACCATGGGTTAAAATTTATACATCTTCCTCATTATTAAAACTATTGTAGAACTAAAGCTGGTTCAGTGACTTATTATCATTTTATCACTGAATGTTTACTCTTTTGTGCAAAATTAAAGTAAATAATTGACTAATTAATTGTTAAGGAATTCGGACTGTTAAGAATTGAAATTCTAGGTACAATAATGAAGTCCTATGCAATTTTCTGTTTTATTTACTGAAACAGACATTTTTCTTGACGAAGCCTGACATCTTCAGTGTTTAAGATGATAAAAATAAACCAAAAACAAACAACCATCTCAATATTTAAAGTTTTGCTTTGTCAAAACCAAAACATGTTTCTCTCGTTGTTTTACATAAGTTCACTAAACGTAGGCCATCATCAGTGTTGTAAAATCAAAGAATAAAAATAACCAAGAGATAAACGAAAAAGTTCGTAAAACAAAATATTAAATTAACTAGTTGTTTTCTTTCTCTTTTTTTATTTTTTCTTATTCTCTTTTAATTATAATACTTTTTGTTTATAATTATATGTTACTTAAAAGTGGAATTAAAAAAAACATTATTTGATATTAAGTTGGATTATAATACTTTACGCTTTTTTGTTTTTTTTCTTGATGATTTTTATTCTTTATTTTTATAGCAACGATGATGGCCTTGTAGTGAGTTGAAAGCGTGCTGTGAATAAATTCATGGTGTGTGTTGTGGCGAGACTGTTTCTTTGTTCCCTTGTTAACCTAATGATTGAAATATGTGGCCATTGTTTTTTATCTTATCAACAGGTGATAGAATTTGTCATTTTGTATCAAGTGTTGTTCACTCTGTTACAGGTGGACGAATGCTTTGACGTTTTCAATAAAACCGAAGACCGACTCGCCTGAGAGATGCTCTGAACCGAAATCCAACGCTGCCACCGCTGTTTTTGATTTCGTCGATGATCAATTCACCTGAGACATTTGAATTTGGGGTAAATACACTTTATTTATAACTAACTCGGTAGAATACCATAAATGGTTAAATTGGATATAAAACATTTCAAACATGTCCACATCAATAATAATAATAATAATAATGCCCGTTTTAGGGCCTTTCGGCCCTTCAGGGTATTCGCCCTGCGGGAACCACCTCGGGTGGGTCACATCTACTAAAAAACTACTAGTAACTTTAGCTTTACTCAAAGTAAAGCTAAAGTTGGTGAAATCTTTTTACATCAAATTCTATTCATAAAAACTGAGAGCATAGCCCGTGCTGTGAACCCCAGACCTCTGGTGCCGAAGTCCAGTACTATACGACCACGGCTACGGAGGCAGATAAGTCCACATCAATAAGTTTTGTAATATTAAATTGCAGAAGAAAACGGAACCATCATGTGATTTGTTCTGTCACTTTAAAGTTGCCTACTTATCAAGAGCTTAGTTTCTTACTCCCTTACGGTTGGTAAAAAACTATTAGCACGAAAAACAGATACTGTCCTGACTGAGATTTGAACCACGGCTAGAACAGACATTGCTGTTTAGCTGAGAGGGTATAAAGCCTTAGTTACTAACTCCCTTACAGTTGCAGAACACTATTAGCACACCATGTGAAGCAAATAAAACAGATACTGTCCTGACTGGGATTCCAACCCTGGATGGAACAGGCATTGCTGATTGTTTATTTGAGAGGATATAAATCCTTAGTTGCTAACTCTTACTGTTGTATAACACTATTAGCACACCATGTGAAGCAATTGAAACAGATACTGTCATCATGATGTTTAATAAAAAAAAAAAAAAAATGAGAATTTAAAAAAATTAATACATTGTCAACCACAATAGTTTAAAAAAAATAACTGACTGGTTTCAACCTTACGTCATCATCAGAGCTGTTTACAGACTCTGATGATGACGTAAAGTCCAAACCGGTCAGTTATAATTTTTTTATAACACTGTGGTTGACAATATATTAATTGCTTTAATGCTAGTGTTTTTTTTTTTTATTATTAAACATAATGGCGAGTTTATACCACAAAATCTCCGTCAAAACAACTAATGATTTAACAGATACTGTCCTGACTGGGATTCTAACCTCTAGATGGAACAAGCGTTGCTGTTTAGCTGAGAGGATATAAAGTGTGGCCTATACCACACAGTCCACTTGACCAATTTAAAACTTTTTTTTTATTATTTTAACAAATTACTTTTTTAATTTTTAGAGATTTGGTATTTTGATGTTGGAGCAAGGTACAGCACTTTTTGCGTATTATCGGATGACTTGGTTAATTGAATTGTAGCATCTGAGCCCCTTATGTGGAATTTTTGGGTATTGAGGGTCATCAGAACTTACAACAGAGCTTGATTAAGTACTACAACAGGGCTTGATTAAGTGCCTCAACAAGGCTTGATTATGTGCCACAACAGGGCTTGATTAAGTGCCACAACAGGACTTGATTAAGTGCTACAACATGGCTTGATTAAGTGTCACAACAGGACTTGATTATGTACCACAACAGGGCTTGATTAAGTGCTACAACAGGGCCTGATTAAGTGCCACAACAGGACTTGATTAAGGGCAACACTGGATTTTCTAAAATGACTCAACCGGACTTGATTAATTACCTTTAATAGAATTTGATGAAGTTCTACAAGGAGCATATCTTTGTCCAAGACTGTTTTACCAGTTTCTTCTTTTAAGTTGTAGTTTGATAATAATCACAAGTAAATATTTTCCAAATATTTATTTTTCGACTTACTTATTTTCATTGTGATCTTCGTTGGTTGGATTTCTTTTTAATAGAGATGTATTCATCTTGTATTACATTGTATTCAGATGTATTACATTGTATTCAGATGTATTACATGTATTCAGATGTATTATGTATTGATGTATTGTATTAATTATTATTACATTGTATTACATTGTATTCAGGTAATGTATTCAGATTAAATGTCATACCACCTTTACACGGCCCCTATCTAATTAATTTCTTTTTTTGGGAATTCTCTAAAAATCCAACTAACACAGGGCTTAAAATTAATTTTTAATTTTTCTTGTTATAGAAATATATTATTGATTCTGTCATAATTTTGTGTATTATTGATAATTATTTATTATTATAAGAAATATAGCTAAATTTCATTATTTATTTGCAAAACTCTTACGAAAGAAAAAATTATACTTAATGTAAAATTTAAAGACTTAAAATAATTGATTCAAAACTATTAGCTCAATTATAAAAAATTATCAAATAAAAATTAACTGGACTTTGTATATCCAGCTTTGCTAAAATACAGCACTAAAATAAATACTAAGCACTTAAGTGTAAAATAAATACTAAGCACTTAAGTGTAATTAGCACTCACTAAGCACTTAAGTGTAAAATAAAATACTAAGCACTTAAGTGTAAAAATAAAATACTAAGCACTTAAGTGTAAATAAAATACTAAGCACTTAAGTGCTTAAAAAAAAATACTAAGCACTTAAGTGTAATAAAATAAAATACTAAGCACTTAAGTGTAAAATAAAATACTAAGCACTTAAAGTGTAAATAAAATACTAAGCACTTTAAGTGTAAAATAAAATACTAAGCACTTAAAAAAAAATACTAAGCACTTAAGTGTAAAATAAAATACTAAGCACTTAAGTGTAAAATAAAATACTAAGCACTTAAGTGTAAAATAAAATACTAAGCACTTAAGTGTAAAATAAAATACTAAGCACTTAAGTGTAAAATAAAATACTAAGCACTTAAGTGTAAAATAAAATACTAATATGGTTGCAATTCATATAATTTCACTCATATATGTTTCAACTACTTATACCTTCTAGTATTCAAGCAAACTTATGATATACATAGGTGTCATTTTTAAAAAAAAAAACAACGTTTTATTGTTTGATAAATGTATGTAAAATTAATTCAAATGAAATTAATTAATGTTAAATTCGATTGTAAATATTTTCTTTAAATGTAAATTGCAAATTTTTTTTTGTGTCGAAATATAATTACGTTAAAAAGGGTATAGATGATTTTGTGTGATTGTGTATATTGGAAGGTGTTAAAATATAAATATTAACGAAGAATTGAAGAGTTAGATGGTGGTTTGTTTTAAGAAATTTTAGAAAATTATTGTTACTAATCGCATAAAAATGTTTGGGGTTCGGTCAGATTCGATGAAATTTGAGGATAATTTTAAATTGATGGTTGGAACTTATATTTTTTCTTTAGTATCTCGCCTGAGATTTAATGGAAAATTAAACCACTCATGACTCGACAATTTTTCACCAACTATTTTTATACTAAACCAAATTTTATGTAAATATGTTACTTAAAAGTGAAATTCGGAAAAAAAACATTATTTGATATTAAGTTGGATTTATCCTTTTGTTAATTCAGGAAAGTCTGATAATTTATCCGACTCGAAGGACCAAAATGTTGGTGATGACATATCCGATCGCTGATTTAGCTTGAAGGATCAAAATGTTGTTTACCATAGGAATAAGTCTAACTCAATCTCGAGTGTTGTTTTTGATTACCTCACTTAATATGTTTATAAAGCTGTATTATATAGTTTTTTGGGGGATTTTTTTTTATTTTGAATTTTACAATAAAAGTTAGTCTATTTGTTTTACTAAATGTATATAGTTTTTAGTTTAAAATGATTTTTTTAAATAACTATTTAAATTTATTAGTCACCGTTTAAAATTAAGATGAAATAAAATACTTACAGTGTAATTATAAAAAAGGAGTATGGTAAAATATTTTTACTTAAGGCTTGTTCTCTAAAAATGGAGGTAAACTTTACTCAAATGTTTATGATTCTATGCGAAATATCAAAAAGCTAAGATTAATTAATCTAAGATCAATTCTGCTCATTAAAAGGATTTATGATCCTTTTCAAACTAAAAATGAGAATAATGATAAATAAATGAGTCTCTCCACTTAATTACTTTATTAAAAAACAAAGTCGGCTTTCAACCCCAAAAAGATCATCATCAGTGTCGATGAGATGAAGGAAAGGAAATAGAAGATTATTTATAAGATCTTTTCATAGTTGAGACTGAATACAGATTGAAACCACTGATCTTCTCAAAAAAACAAAAAAGCCGGCTTTCAACCCCAAAAAGGTCATCATCAGTGCCGATGAGATGAAGGAAAGGAAATAGAAGATTATTTATAAGATCTTTTCATAGTTGAGACTGAATACAGATTGAAACCACTGATCTTCTCAAAAAAACAACAAAGCCGGCTTTCAACCCCAAAAAGGTCATCATCAGTGCCGATGAGATGAAGGAAAGGAAATAGAAGATTATTTATTAGATCTTTTCATAGTTGAGACTGAATACAGATTGAAACCACTGATCTTCTCAAAAAAACAACAAAGCCGGCTTTCAACCCCAAAAAGGTCATCATCAGTGCCGATGAGATGAAGGAAAGGAAATAGAAGATTATTTATTAGATCTTTTCATAGTTGAGACTGAATACAGATTGAAACCACTGATCTTCTCAAAAAAACAACAAAGCCGGCTTTCAACCCCAAAAGGTCATCATCAGTGCCGATGAGATGAAGGAAAGGAAATAGAAGATTATTTATTAGATCTTTTCATAGTTGAGACTGAATACAGATTGAAACCACTGATCTTCTCAAAAAACAACAAAGCCGGCTTTCAACCCCAAAAAGGTCATCATCAGTGCCGATGAGATGAAGGAAAGGAAATAGAAGATTATTTATTAGAGCTTTAAATCTGAATACAGATTGAAACCACTGATCTTCTCAACTATGAAAAGATCTTATAATTAATCTTCTATTTCCTTTCCTTCATCTCACCGGCACTGATGATGACCTTTTTGGGGTTGAAAGCCGGCTTTGTTTTTTAATAAAGTAATTAAGTGGAGACTCTATTATTTATCATTATACGATGAACTCCTCTAACGCTACTGTTTTGAATGAAAATGTAGAAGTGATAACATTTGACACAATATAATTGTGCGAGAGACAACTATTCATTGTGTCAACTGTTCATGTTTTGCAAAACTCGGTAGTATCAAATGATATGTGATAACATTTATAATTTTTATAAGTTATCCGGCTGGATGGACCAAAATGTTAAAATTTTTAGCCTCATTAAAAGCATTAATTAACATTTTCATACTACAATGGAGTGAGTTGGTTTTTACAAGTACAAAAGAGATTTGAGAAAGATTGTTTTTATGTTAAGCTTATTTTTATTATTTTTTACTCTAAGAGTTTTAGAATTAGATTATAAAAATTTGCAGAGGAACAGACACTTAAATTTTTAATATTTTGATTAGAGCCTTAGATTTTTAACTATTTTTGGAGTTTATCTTCTTTTTTTAGCTGATAAGTTTTAAGGAATTAACCAGTCTTTGATTACCTGTGCGTTTTATTTTTAAATTTGCTCTAGATTAATAAAGGTAAGAACAATATTAGTAAACTAACTGTAGATCAAGCAATGGAGGGAATAGTTATTTATGTTCCTAGGGAGTAAAGAATGCTTTTATTTCTCTGAGCAATAATTTGCTACCTTAGGTGTAAGCCAAAGAAACCTATGTGTTTTAATTCGGATGGAAAGCCGAGGTATTTATTTATTTAACTCCTGAGGCAAAATAGATGTATTTAACTCCTGAGGCAAAGCCGATGTATTTATGTATTTAACTCTTGAGGTGAAGCCAAGGTATTTATGTATTTAACTCCCAAGATGAAGCCGATGTATTTATGTATTTAACTCCGGAGGTGAAGCCAAGTATGTATTTAACTCCTGAGGTGAAGCCAAGGTATTTATGTTTTTTAACTCTTATTGCACTGCCAAGGAATGTAATTATTGCAAGGAAAAATAGCATTTTACTCCTGAGGTGCATTTAATTTTATCTCCAGAGGTTAACGTAATTTAGTTATTGTTATATTCTTATTTTAATACGTTTCGTTACATTTTGTTTTTAATTTTTTTTGTATCAGGTCACCTTACAAATTTTTTGGGTTGCCAGCTGTTAATTAAGTTAAGACTGAAACAGGTCCAAAAATATTTATATCCAAATTTTGATTCTAAAAAAAATTGATTCTACTATTTTAAAGTGATTCTATATTCTAAAGTTTTAGGCCTGTATTTAAAGACATCTTCCTAACATTTTCCTTGTTCCTTAAGGAGAATGTTAGGAAGATGTCTTTCAATACGGGCCATAAATTTCAGTCCGGGTTGATCTGATAATGCAAAACAAAAAGTTTGAATCGTGTTCTTTTGATCAAATGGTGAATCATTAGCGGGAGGTAGTAATAGTTATTATTTATTTTTAAAAACTTGTTCTACGGTTTTACCACCAAGTTCTTATCTTACATAAAAAGTGATATCTGCTACGCAATTAAATCAGAAGTTATTACTTTAGAAAATTATAATTTTTATTCAAAGTAGACAATTTTTTTATTTTATATAGTTAGTTCCCTTTTAATGTTTATTTTCATATCGAAAATACCTTTTTATTGAATAGTTAATGGATATTAAATTACTGAATTGTTTTCGATTTAATAGCTATTATTTATAATTAATGTGTACAACGGATAATCATGTAGAGTGGGACTCGCAGCACTTGCTCTGCATGGTTTTTAATATGAAGGCCTGAGAAGGAGGGGACAGTGATTTGGTTTTAAGAGACAATATCAACCTAAAATAAATTTTAAAATTGATTATAGTGTTATATATATATATAATATATTATATATATATATATATATATATATATATATATAATATATATATATATATGTACATATGAGAATTTATTTCTTTTGAAATAAATACATGAATTAAAGAGGTTATACTTACCGCAAAATGAAGAATCAGCTACCGTCGATAATTGCTGTCGGATATGAATATCCCTTTATGGGTTTCAGCTTGACACCATCATCAGCAACACTTGAGGCCCTGATCAAGTTTAAACTTCTCTATTATAAACCCCCTTCCTTATCTTAAGAGGGCTCGTCGTGCTCATTGAGACTAGAAGTTAATCTCTGATATAACTTTATTAGTTGAGAGCTCGAGTGTTGCCTCGCCTGCTGATGATGGCGTTATGCCGAAACCGGTCCAGGGATATTCATATCCCACAGCAAGTATCGACGGTAGCTGATTCTTCAAATATAATAACAAACAATTCAACTAAAACACTTAAAATTTTGACTTAAATATTGAACAAATTTAAATGAATTAACTTTTTGTCTAATCCCCACCGTACAGTCATGTCATTGTTTGGAAAATAAAGACCTAATCACTAGTCAGTGCTACCAACTTCAAGAATTTATTGCAACTGTCTATTTCAACCTCACTGTATTTATCCATTCATTTAACTCTATACATGTATTCTTTATACATGTGGACTCATTCTCAGTACTTCTTGTTCAACTTCCAAACTTTAATTATTCATTATACTTATTACTATATTATTGTTAATTATTTGGAAAAAGTTGACTTTAGCCCAGCAAATTAAGACCTATGAGGTAACGCCTCTAAAATGGAGTTGTAAAAATCGGCCAATAAACAGCGGCTTATTGTATTATTTATTTATAAATAAATAATATTATTTATAATTTTTTATAAGGACTAAAGTCTTCATTAATTTAATTAATATTATTAATAAACTGATATTATATATCTGTTTAATTAAAAACAGATATAAATATCTGCATGAAGATTTAGGTCTTCCAGTGGTGACCACGTCAATGTAGATGAAGAATCCGACATTTCGCTTCCACTGTGGGAGACATCTTCAGGGATATAGGACATTATGGATAGAAACACAATTCTCTACAAAACTGACCTGTGTCGTAGAACATTGTGTTTCTATCCATGATGTCTACATCCCTGAAGATGCCTCCCACAGTGGAAGCGAAATGTCGGATTCTTCATCTGCATTGACGCGGTCACCACCGTAAAACCTAAATCCGCATGACGATAACCACGGAAGCCTACACAGTTTATTACATATCTGCAATCATTCTTTTTTTTAAAAAAAGAAGCTGTATATTTTAAACCCATGGGGCCTTAAACAGGCCCTCCAGGCATAAACAACAAATAAAACAATCCTTATGTTCTTGTAGAACTAAAGTCAACCTTTTTCCCAAATCTTTTGGGAGTTCTAAAAAAAATATGTTTTGTTAATTAACTTATTATTGTTATTTAAAAATTAAAATTGTGTATTATATATTTTATAATTAACGCCAGACTTGTGTTCATTATTATATTGTACAAAAAAAATGGATTTTTATTAATTTTTCAAACACAGATCACTTGTTTTATTGATTTTTATATTATTTTTAACTATTTTTATGTTGATTACATTGGCATGCTTGAGACTTTTTTGTAGGTTGGCCCTCAAAGTTAGGACCAACCTACGAGGGGTAGGTTGGTCCTAACTTTGAGGACCAACCTAAAACCCTAAAAACCCCTGGGTAGGATTGATCCTACCCCTGAAAGGATCAACTTTCCCTCCGGGTTGTGTTGTCGTATTCTATCACTCTTACATTTGTACCGCAATCGTAAAAATTGTATGAAAATATTTTCAAACCGTCATAAAATGTTTATGGGATCAGTAAAGTTCCTTTATCACATTATTCGTTTTGTTCAATATTCCTAATCTATTGTTGACTCTCCCTAATAGTCCAAGAGCCCGACCTAAATAATTTGACTCATTTTGTACTTCTTGAAACCAAATTGTTCTGAAAATATACCTTAAATTATGAAGGAAAAGCATAGTCTGCCTATCCAGAGTGGAGCCCTTCATACGATTGCCCAAACTCAAAATTTTATATAATTACACATATTCCAGTTTTCTTGCAATAAGTGGCTCCCTGTAATTCGTGTGCAAAACATGGAGGGACCATTTTCTAAAGCTGATAAAAATTCCTATAAAACGAGTGTTCAATCATCAAAATCGGATAACTACAACCAAAGTTATGGCTCTTTCAGAAACACCAAACAACGGTTAATTTATGCAAAGTCAGCGAATTTCTTTAAAAAATTATTAACTTTTATGCATTTTTTTGGCCACTTAAGAAATATCCGATTTTGATGAGAAATTTTATCAGCTTTAAAAAATGGTCTCTCCATGTTTTGCACATGTATTACAGGGAGCCACTTATTGCAAGAAAACTGGAATATGTGTGATTATATAAAATTTAGAGCATGCGCACTTATATGAAAGACTCCACTCTGGATAGGCAGACTATGCTTTTCCTTCATAATTTAAGGTATATTTTCAGAAAAATTTGGTTTGAAGTAGTACAAAATGAGTCACATTTTTTTGACTATAAGTAATAATTTTATTTACCCCCAGCTTGTTTCTTAATTTAATTCTAGCCTACCATTAAAAATGACTTTACGCTGTGGATATTATCTCAGTTTTTAATTAAACAGTGAATTTTGAAGGCGTTTCCTCTTAGGACTTAACATTTTTTGGGTACCTCCCTAAGTCCTCCCTCTACAAAATCAACAGAAACGTAGAGACTTCTTTAATTCCACTCGCCTTTCTGTTGCACTAGATCTCGGAAGAAAACATTTTAAAACCTTTTCACACTACAACCCCCAAATTTTAGCATGCTTGTCATCTGTCCTCTTTTACCAACCAAAGACCCACCAACCAGAAATCCAATCTAAAATGGATTCTCCGATGAATTAAGAGAGAATTAAACTAACAATTATATTGACACGCCTAATTCATAACAATCTAACAAGTGGTCTTTTCTCTGGATAACCTTCTTCATTTTCTTTCACTTTTTTTCTATTTTAGCAATTTGTTTTATAATTTTTCCAATTGTAAGTTATTATTTTTTGATCTCCTTTTTAAACAAATGAATGTTAAACAAAATATTATTTTTTAGCAAAATAAAATTATAAAATAAATGTGAATAATGATTTATTTTACAAACTTTTCAGTCTTTTTGATTTTTCCTTTTCCTTGTTTTAAGAATTCCCTATTTATTAACACCCCTTGGAAAATTCCATATAAATCTTAACAATTTTTACTTTTCCTCATTTATACTGTAGGTATATAGGAAAAGTATTGTTTGC
Source organism: Microvelia longipes (assembly GCA_018340805.1). Classification (NCBI taxonomy): domain Eukaryota; kingdom Metazoa; phylum Arthropoda; class Insecta; order Hemiptera; family Veliidae; genus Microvelia; species Microvelia longipes. The sequence goes on along the minus strand of JACMZG010000032.1, from coordinate 4,440,649 downwards.
AAAAAAAAATCCGAAACCGGTATTATCCGGTATTTTTAAGACATCCTGAGTTGTTTTCACAAAGTTTACGAATATTTTGAACGAGCGATTAAGGGTTTGGTCCGAAAATAAGAAAATAATACCTGATATGCAGAATGGTTTTAGGAAAGCGAGAAGCTGTAGATAACATTTTTATTTTAAATGCCATCATTCAAAACCATATTCGTCTTCCACGTAGAATAGTCAAAATAGCCTTCGCGGACTTTAAAAAGGCGTTTGATAGCTTACTGCATCCTAGATTATTTAAAAAACTAAAAGAACTTAAATTAAGTCAAAAAATATTAAATATAATTTTGAATCTTTACTGTAAAGCTAAAACTAGGATCAAGTTAAATAACCAATTAACTGGTGAAATCCAGGTTCTTCAAGGGCTTTTGCAGGGTGAAATATTATCACCACTTTTTAATTTATTCATCGCCGACATTGAACAGCTTTTTAAAAATAAAGGATTTGAAGGCTTAAATTTGGACGGAACTACATGTGTTTATCTTTTGGCTTATGCAGACGATTTGACTATAATCACAGATTCCATAATTAAATTAAATCGAGCACTAAAAATACTACACGAATACTGTCTACAAAACGGACTTGAAGTTAACACTGACAAAACAAAAATCATGACTTTTACTAAAGGAGGCAAACACCAAAATGCAGTAAGTTACTATAACGGACATATACTCGAGGAGGTAAGTAAATTTAATTACCTAGGGGTATGGTTTAGTAGAAAAGGTCTTTTCGAAGAAGCTACCAAACAGGCTGTTAGTAAAGGACGGTCTGCCGCAGGAGTGGTTAGAGAAACACTAGCCAGAGCCAATAATAATTCTTTTCAAGCTGCTAAACAAGTTTATACTGCTAGTGTGCTCAGCACTTTGCTTTACGCATCACATGTTTGGTCGCTTCGTTATCTTGAGCAATTAGAAATTGCGCAAAATTATTTTTTTAAAAACTATTTTTATTACTTAAAAACACACCTCACTACACAGTCAGACAGGAATTCAACTTAGTACATGTCTCAGTTAGAATTCTACAACAGACTCTAAATTATATCAATAACATTCATAACATGGAGGATAATAGTTTGGTGAAAATTGGTTTTAAACGCTTACTCTTCTTGGACTCTACGCCTAGCAATAATATAAAATACAATTGGATTACGCAAGTGAAGCAAGTCCTTAAAGAGGTAGAGTTTGAAACTGATTTTGTTTTTGTTTCCACATTTGATAAACAAAAAATTAATCAAATTACCGACCATTATGCACAGAAACTTAAAACATATGACATTAATAGAACTGAGCAATCATCCTATAGTATCCTCCAGGCCTGGGCAAACTTTTCTAGCAAACGGGCCGCTTAGTCTTTTTTAAAGTATGCTAAACCCGCAACAAATTGCAGTTTTGCTGGTGTTTTACTAAAGTCAAATTTATTCTCAAAGAATAAGAATTGGGGAACTTTAGCATTAAACGGAAAAAACAAAACGGAGTATCTTCGTCCGATCTTGAAATATAACTGAAGACAAATTTTGCTAGAATACTAGGTGTAAAAATAATTTTAAAAAGTATTCCTATGAAATAAAACATCTAAGGGATTGTATTTTATCAACTTCTTTTCGGCAATTCACAGAAGGCAGAATAGCTTTTTTTATCTTATGATTGTGAAAATAAAGATTTGCTAAAATAATTAGAATTCACCAAATCTGACAATGAGAATTGATATGAAAGCCGGCCGCTCTTTATGTAATTGTTTCTTATCTTACTAGTTTTTGTGTCTCCAAACTTTAAAGTTAAAGTAACAATCCATTATTTCCTTATCTTGATATCTATCTTTTCATAATAATTTTTAATTAAACAATTTATTTGCTTATATACCTAATATTTTTGTTATTTTTAATTTATTTTATCTTTTTTTCCAAACATTTTAATTTTGCCCGCGGGCCACATAAAAATGCTCAGTAAACATAAAAATGGGCCGTAGTTTGCCCAGGCCTGCTATATACAGTGCTAAATAGTTGTCACCATGACGATGAAAATTATTTATATCAACACTTAGACCTTACATTTGCTCAACAAAAAATGCTTGCCCAGGTCCGTACCAGTGGTTGGAATTGTATTAAAATTTCTAATAAGGGAATAATGTATAAAATAGATACCCGGCAAAACTGCATGTGTGTAACATGCATGAGATGGAAACTTTGGGACATATCATGCTAAGATGTCCACTTTATAAAGTTAATAGGGAAGCTTTTTTGCCATTACATCTGGTATCACCAGAATGGTCTGAAAATACAAACATAGCGTCAATCATCAAAATTAACAACTAAAATGAGGCAAAAAAACTGTACTATTACTTTATAAACCTTAGATCCTTTCATCTTAATGAGTAATACAATGTCCTATTTTTAATAGATAATTCATCGTTATTTAATTAAATTATTTCTTGGCTTCCTAAAAACTGTTCACTTATTTATGATTTACGATCATTTATCATTTCTATTATTAAAAATAAGTGATTTTTTCCTTAAAATAAATATTCTTAAATTAATATAGAGCATCTGTTATAATTTTATGTTATTATTTAGTAATAATTGTAATAATGTACGTCTAACTCTATTTGTATGAGTATTGTACTTATAGACAAATATATTCTATTCTATTCTATTTTTTAATCAAACTTGGTACAAATATCAACCTTGGGGAGGACCCAAACTGTATTGAAATCCAGGATTTTGTGACGTCATTAACCCTGTTTGATGATTCAGCAAAGTTTTTAAAAAATCAGTTTAATTCTAGGTAAATTTTTTCTGCCGCGAAAAAAGTTCTAGTGCTGTTCGATTGGCTTTCGCTATCTAATAGTGTTTGATTGGCTCCGCTATCTAATAGTGTTTGATTGGCTCCGCTATCTAATAGTGTTTGATTGGCTCCGCTATCTAATAGTGTTTGAGCTCCGCTCGCTATCTAATAGTGTTTGATTGGCTCCGCTATCTAATAGTGTTTGATTGGCTCCGCTATCTGATAGTGTTTGATTGGCTCCGCTATCTGATAGTGTTTGATTGGCTCCGCTATCTGATAGTGTTTGATTGGCTCCGCTATCTGATAGTGTTTGATTGGCTCGCTATCTAATAGTGTTTTGATTGGCTCCGCTATCTGATAGTGTTTGATTGGCTCCGCTATCTGATAGTGTTTGATTGGCTTCGCTATCTGATGCTGTTTGATTGGCTCCGCCATCTGGTGCTGTTGGATTGGTTTCACCAGCTGGTGCTGTTACATTGGTTGTGGGTGGTGTTTCGAGTGATGTTGCTGGTGGTTCCTTGATTGGGAGCGGATGACATATCACATGACAGTCAGTTATCGATGTTTCCTCGTATGAGTATTCACAGGGTATAAATTGACACAGGAAATCGTAGTTATCATACTCACTAATAGATGAGGCTTGTGATGGGCAAATAAACGTGCAATTCTGTCCCTGAAACTTCACAATAATCAATACTTAATACCTTGATTTTATTAAGGAAGTACTATTCATGAATTTCTTTCTTTGGAAGGATATGTTGAGATATTCTGATAATCGACTGAGAGAGAATAACAGATAATAACATTTTTTTATTGCATTATCTATAAGTACGTCATATAAAAGAACACCCTGTAAAATATTAAAATGAAAAACATATACTTTTGATGATACAGCAAAAAAACGAAAAATATATTTAAACATGTTCTTTTGGCGGGAAAACGGTCTCGACTGCTTGTGTGACGTCAGACGTAAGAAATATCGTGTAGTTCAATATTCACTAGAGCAACTCTCATAAGAGTTTATTCTATAGGTACTGTCAACAAGATGATACTGACAGCTGTAGTCATCACGTTCCTTAGGCATTGTATTACCTGGAACACGGAATCGTTTTGTTTCAGTCTTCTTTACATTCTATTGAACTGTAAGCAACTGTTGACCTTACGATATTTCTAACTAAAACTCCCATCTATACCTTAAACGACCCAACCTTAAGAACGTTCCGTTTTCACCCCACTTTCTCACCCATTCCCCCTCTCCTTTTCTTTAAATGCTTTTTTCGACTATTTAAAATTAAATTAAATATTGTTTTTACAGCTTAATATATATTTTTAAACACATTTCATCATTTTATGAGTAAAATACTTTATTGACCAAAAATAAATAATACTTACCCTATAGACATCGGGATATTGCTGGCTGTTATCCACCAAAATCATTGTTACCAACAAAAACAATTGAGAACAGAATATTCTATTCATGACTTTCATTTGGTAATTTAGAAATCAGGTATTTGAAATAGAAATAACTTTAGGAAGAAATAAATGCGATGAAACTAAAACTGACTTAACAATTTTACCTGAAAAAGCATTCAATCTACGATTATTAATATATAGGCGTAAAAGTAGCTCATAGGCTTATGCTTTATATACTTAAGAAACAGTTTTGACCCCAATAAATTTGCACTTATCAAGTTTCTTTTCGTTTAAATTTATTACAGTAATACCAATAAAAACGAATATAAATTTTATTAATTCCTAATGTAATGTTAAAAATAGCATTAATTTTTATGATGATTATAAAATATAATTTATGCAAAGGTTAGTAACAGGTTATCTCCCTTTTATTTATAAAAAAACTTTGAATATTAATTTAAGGTTTAAAATTTATTATAACAAATTATTTAAAAAAAATTTAAATATTTAAAGATTGGATACACGCGCATTCTAGCGGTTTTGCCGCGCAATTTTTAAATCCGACGCTTGCGCTCTTAGAGTATAGAAGGATATAGATAGAGAAGAATATAGAAGGATTAAATATAGAAGGAGCACTACTGATAACACGAAAGGCGGTTCACTGGTGCAACTAAGTAATGCTGCCACCCTAACAATATACAATTTTCTAAAAAAAAGTTGGCAATACTTCCGAGGACTACTTCCGGTTGCTGAATTATTATGTTCTATTATTAATTATTGATTGATTATTCATAAAATACTAATATAAATATCGGTGCATTACAATATTTTAAGCATTTTAAATTGTAGTTTAACGTATTTATTAAAATTATATATAAAAAGTAGTCCTCGTAACTAAATGTAGATTCTTGTATTCCGCCACCCTTTTGACATCTAAGACCAGTTTTATTAAATACTCAGCAGGTGTTTTATGTTATTATATTTGTTCTTTACGATCTTTCTTTATTAATAGATATTTATGACAAATATTTAAAATATTGTTTTTATCTACTCCTTGTATTGTAAGTTCTACTTACAGTCTTGTTATCTCACACTGTAAATGTACTTTTACTCCCTAGGGAGGAAAAGTGAAAGTGTTGCCAACTTGACTGAATTTTTTAGTAACATTTTTAGGAATTTTAGGAAGTTTTTAGGATTTTTTCGGTGTTATGTTGGTACTACGGGTAGAATATACAATATACACACGCAAATGTTTAAAATACAAATATAGTATTACACATCAGAGTAATTATTATATCTCTCTTCATCAGAGTAATTGACAAGGTAAGAATAAACTAAACTAACACAATAACAATTAAGGAGCTAAAGAATATATTAATAGTTGTTAGTGTTAGTTCTCTAGTCGTAGATAAAATTTTATATGCAACAAGGGATGAAAGTTTTCAGCTCTCGTATTATCTCCCTCGTCAAGCCTCGGGAGCCAAAATGTTAGTTAACTCCCTCGGCAAGCCTTGGGAGCTAACTAGTTTATCTCCCTCGGCCTACCGGCCTCGTGAGCTAATGAAGTTTCCTCCTTCGCGCTGCCTTAGGACGAAACTTAACTTGAGCTGTAAAACTTACTTTCATCCCTTGTTGCATAAATAACTATTTTTGTCAGGTTGGCATCATTACTTAGGTGCACCAGTCAACCGGCTTTCGTGTTATCAGTGGAATTACATTGTGTTTACGGTCCTGTGCTCCTTCTATATATAGTATTATTCTAAGGCACCAGTCAACCGGCTTTCGTGTTATCAGTGGAATTACATTGTGTTTACGGTCCTGTGCTCCTTCTATATATAGTATTATTCTAAGCTAGCGCTCCTACCTGAAGAGATATAAACTTCTTCTTCGTACGCTCTAGTTTGAATTTCCGCTTCAAGAGTCGCCTCTGTTTATTAGCTAATTTTTTCAGATTGTATTGTTTATTAAAAATATTTAGTGTTCCAAAACGCATAAGCTATGCAGTTACAATAGAAACTGACTCCAATCATTGCTATCTCTCTTAAGCTACATTTTGACTATTATATTAAAAGTATCAGAAATCTTAGATAACAGACTCCTATATGTACTGGCAAAACATAGAGATATATACTAGATACTAGAGGGAGCATAGCCTATCATAACACATTGAGAGGCCTGAAACATCTGTTTGAGGCTCTCAGGGGCTCTGTGTAACCTCATTGAAACCTCTCTCAAGAGTGAGTTAAAGTTATAATAAATCAATTTATTTTGTCTTCCCACACATTGTGTTTTGATTTGTATTTTTTACATTCTCCTATATAAGTTATTGTAATTTTGTACTGATTATTTGATTGTATTTAAACGTGTAAAGTTGTATTTAAATGTGGACAGGTTACATTTTCGATGTTTCAAAATTAAACACATAGTAATAATATCTCTATGACTTTTTCGATGTTTCCCAATTTAACCTATAGGGCCTCTCTAGTAATAATATCTCTATGAAAAAAAATAGTTTTAAATAATAACATAAATCTAAATAAAGATCGATATTATCTTAGGGAATATTTATTTGTGTAGGTTGGCCATTCTTATAAATCAACATGATTCGCAATTATTAGTTTCTGATTTGTATTCAACTTAGTTTTTTGAAAACCATGAATTATTCTTTCCTTATTTCGTGTTCGCTATTCGTGATTTTAACTCTTTAACGTACGAATTAGTGTTTTTATAAAACGAGGCATATGCGGCAACGAACAACAGCAAAAGAAAATAGAAGAGAAGGCGATGAATCAATATCATAAGCAGCGGTTATTACAGCAAACCGCGACTTAAATTTGAGCTAAAGAATGCATTTATTTTACCAATAAAGTTTCGACAGCAGACAACATATTGCTGATAAATCAATATTTTGATTAAATATCATAAGGAAAAGGTAAATAAATTCATAATTAAATACATAAGTTTATTAAATAACTAAAGTAATTGAAAGCAATAATAATTATTAAAATAACCTGACTTTGGACCCCGGGTTCAACTCCGATAAGTGTTTACACGACTTATTATCGGGATTTAACCAACAAATTATCGGTGTCGATTTCGGTGTTCAACACCGGGTTAAACCCCTGTCTACATGGAGTAAAATCGGTGTCGAGGATTCAACCTGATGTTCAATCCAGTTCAAGACATCGTATAGGCGAGGTATGTTTACTTGATATTAGATATTTGTTAATTTTATAAATATTTGTGTACATAGAGATATATACTAGAGGGGGCATAGCCTATCTTAATATATTGAGAGGCCTGAAACATTTTTAGTGGGGCTCTCAGGGGCTCTGTGTAACCTCATTGAAACCTCCTCCAAGAGGGAGTTAAGGTTATAATTAATTAAATGTTTTGGGCTTCCCGCAGATTGTTTGTGTTGTGATTTGTATTTTAAACATTCTACTATATAATTTACTGTTTTTTTGTTCTGTTTATTTGTTGATAATGATAATCGAATGTGGTCAGGTTACTTTTTCGATGTTTCAAAATTCAACCAATAGGGCCCCTCTAGTTATATATCTCTATGTTTGTGTACAAATGATTGAAAATAATTCTTTCCGTTTTTTCTATTGATAACTTGTTTTAAAGTCTCTTTACTTTTCCTCATTTATACCGTAGGTATATAGGAAAAATATTGTTTTTGCAAATAAATCCGAAACCGGGATGAAACCGGAATTATCCGTTTCAGGCGTTTTTAAGTCCTCCTGAGTGGCTTTCGCAAAGTTGTCTGTCTGTATGTGTGTGTGTGTGTCAGTGTATTTATGCTAGAGTATTTATACAGTCTACCGCTGTATTGTGCTATTCGGAAAATAATTTTTTTTATGACGTCATTAACCCGCAATGTTGACTCAGCAAAATCAGAAAACGCGGAAAAATTATACGATTCGATTGAGATTTGGCGCACATGTGACTATGTAAAAGACTAACATATGTGCCAAGTTTCATATCATTATCAACATTAGTTCAATTTTTATAAAATGACTTGTGTATGTTTTTTTTTTAAAAAAATTAAAATATTAGAAAATAGTCTAATTGAGTTGAAATTTGGTACAAGTGTATATTATTACCTAATAAATAATTACACTAAGTTTCGTTTCAATACGACATGTATATCTACGATTTTTGTTGGATCATAAAAATTAAGTACCATAGAGCGTGGTGAGTGCTGTATGGGTGACCGCTGAGATTGATACGGATGCATTTACTATCAGAAGACGAGCAAAGCGTATCCAAAAGCGTGTTGCAGTACAAATTTGGCGAACTGTATTCCTGAGGACGAGCGAAGCGAGTCCGAAGCAAGAAGGACGAGCGTAGCGAATCCGATGTAATGAGGAAAAGTTTGTATGCGCAGCATCTTGCCGATGTAATTAATATACAGGCTGCATTAAATGCCAAAATCTATCTTCTATCACGTGCAAACTTTAGCCACTATTTTATTATTACCCGATTGAATCAATTAAATTTATAAATTACTTGAATGAAAAACTTAAAAATAATCAGAAGCGTTCTGGGTAAGATTAAAGTGGTAGGGTTAGTTACAAGTATAACTATACCAAGTTACCTGCCATAATCAATATCAACATAGGACCCTATTGATGTGTTAAAACTTAAGTTCATGTTGATCCTCTGTACTTGATGAAGGAGAGTGTGCGATGCTCAGGTTAATAAAGTACTTGATCAATTTTTTTTCTATATGCTACTTAAGAAACTTTATATGGCCGCGACGGGGCTGCTGCGTGCCACATAGGCCCGCTTAATGGGCCTGCGAGGCGACGCGACAATTCGCTAAAGACATAATGTCGTGTAACAAGAAATAATAATAAAATAACAAACAGTACAAAATAATAACAACGTGGCAGCGAAGTTCCAGAGGGAGGCCTCCAGGCCACGTGACGACCGAATGCCTGTATTTGTTACAGGATTTTTCAAGGATCTTGAATAAAGGGGATGACGCATTAAGGAACTTTTCTGACCCCATGGAAGTTGTATGAGATAGAGAATTAGAAGCAAACCTACCCCTTCCCCTTGATTATAATGAAAAAAGCGCCAAACGCTGGTTATGTAGCAAGGTTGTCGAGTTGGCTTCTCAACTTTCTTCTGTGCTTCTCGTGAATGTTACATTTGTGGTGCTTGTTAAGTCATTTGTGCTTATTTAATTTTAAATTTTGGACTATACTTTGCCTCTTTAGTGAGTGATAATTTAAGCGTGTTTTGTTATAACCTTCTTCTCTAATGTAGCACAAACGTAAGTCGCGTTGAAACAATTCATTAGCTAAAATGAACAGTTGCGTTGACGACCAGCCTCGCTAAACGAATTCTACCGAAAAGAAAAAAAAAACACCCACACTAATCATAAGAAGAATTCATTGGCGAGGCACAATATGCCAAACGTTATCAACAAGTTAAAGAATAAACTAGAAAAAGAAACCAGAAATTTGATTTTTCAACTCGACAAAGATCTACGTCACATAATAAGTCTCAACTATCAGGATAAGAAATTCATTTGGAATATTAAGAAAGTGTACATTAAACTGTGTAATGCTGAAGCTAAGAAACATTATCTATTTAATCATAAGAATAATAATATAATTCCATTTCATATATCTAATATTAAAAAGAAAGCCATGACAATCTTTAACCACACCTTTTTGAATGAAGTGGAAAAATGTAAACCTGTTATAAATAATTTGGACCATAAACTACTATTGTTAGACATAAATCAGGCACATTGGAGTATTAATCGTATTACTAGACTGTTGTCTAAAACACTAAGTAAAATCAAGTGTAAGAATCAAATTCAGCAAATTATGAACCCTTTTAAAGAAAAATTTATAGAAATCTTGATTTCAAAACAGAATAAGAAAATTAAATTTAGAAAGTTAAAACAATCACCAGACTCTAGTATAAGTAAAACTAATAAACCTAACAGTGTTGATTATTTGAATCAATATAACAATATATACAAAAATAAATGGTATTGTAATTTAACGACAAAAGAAATACCTACACCTGTACTTAATTTTCTCTCACTGGGACATAATTTTAACTTAGTCCCTAAGAATCTAAAAATGAACTTAAAAGAGTGATAATAGATATTGAATCCGCCCTTGAAATGCTAGATACTTCTAGTAATCATATCCAGGCTTTAAGAAGTACCTTGATAAATAAAATCACCAATTTCCAGAATAAACACCAGAATCATTCCCGTTTCCCTATAGGCTCATTAGAACAGCAAATTTACAATGACTCCAAAATTACTCAACAATTCATACGTGAAAACAAAGACTTAGTAATTTGTAAAGCAGATAAAGCTAAAATCACAGTAATTATGGATAAAGCCCAGTACAACAACCAAATGTTTGACTTACTTAATGACCCCAATACTTATGAAAGAATTGACTCTGATTCATTAGAACAACTTAAATCCATCAAAAAGAACTATGAAATTTTTAAATAAGTTAGTAGAAAAGAAATTTCTCACAAAACCTGAGAAAACTAAGTTAAATATTCATAGTAGTAGAATAGGTAGAATTTACGGTCTCCCAAAGACCCATAAAAATGGTAACCCCCTAAGACCCATTGTTGATGGTATAAATTCCCCTACCGACAAACTATCAAAGCATTTGAACCCATGTCTTAACAATCAACAACAACAATCCATATGATTGTAAAAGTGTTTTTCTATTCAAAGAAAGATTAGTAATATACATTGGAGAAAGATGAAATCATGGTATTTTTGACGTCAAGTCATTGTTCACAAATGTACCATTAGACCATGTATATAAGCTGATAAAAGATAACTGGACTCAAATAGAACCTGAACAAGTATTAAATGTCCTGAAACATTTCTTGAATGTATTAGATTCTGTTGTAGTAATACTTATTTCACATGTGATGACATATTATTTAAACAAGTAGATGGTCTCCCAATGGGGGGTAGTATGTCAGTTAATCTTAGTGGCATTTTTGTGAATCATGTTTTGACGTCAATACTCAGTAAAACTAGATACAAACCTAGATTATTGTTTAAGTATATTGACGATCTCTTCCTTGTTATGAAGAAAAGACATGTTAATTTCCTTCTTAATGAACTTAACAGCTTTCATCCAAAATTTGAATTCACGGTGGAAAAGGAAGAAAATAACCAACTCAACTTTTTAGACATAGCAGTGATAAAAGACCAGAAAAATGCTCTCCATACTAAATGGATTAATAAAGAAGTAAAAGGAACTCGTTTCCTGAATTATGTCTAACACCCTAAGAGCCAAATTAACAACAGGCATATAATTTTATTAAGAGAGCCATTCAGCTCACAGACCAAGAGTACCTTCCTGAAGTTAAAACTAATGTATACAAGAAATTGCTGAGTAATTTCTACCCTTTAAGTCTGATTAGGTCTCTTGGTACAAAGCCATTAATCCGAGCATCAATAGAGGTAATAACAACCCTACCACCACCACTAGAACTATTTATAACAGCTTAACTTATGTCCGAGGCCTCTCTCACACTATTTCCAACACATTTAAGAAGTATGATGTTCAAGAGATAAAATTTGGTCTTAAATCAATTAATAAAATTGGACACCATTATTATAGTAGACTCAAAGATAAAATCCCAAAAGATAACACCATGGGTTTCATTTATAAAGTTCCATGTGCAAATTGTCCCGGCAAATATATTGGTGAATCCAGACAAACATGGAGCAATAGGAGAGAGCAACACAAAGCTGACATTGCTTCTGCTAAGAAAGGAAATTCGGTCAAGAAAAGATATACAGCACTATCTTTACATGCTAAAAACCTTAATCATAATTTCAATTTCAATGAAACGGAACTCATCGACTTTGAAATGAATGACCGTAAAAGACAATTTTTGGAAGCATTGCACATATATAAAGGGAGGTAGGGAAGAACAAAAGTATTTTTTCCTTAAAAAAATAACTTTTGACTACCCCCCTTTTGTTTTTTTTTGTATGATCTTAATTTTATCTCCTTAAATAATTTTTTAAGTTAAGTTGGTTTTTTAAATTATTTTATATGTATGTTTTTTAAAAAAAAACAATAAAGCATTCTTATTCTTATTCTTATTCTTATATCACAAGAAGAGAATAACATCAATTTTAAAACAGATGCTAAGGATTTAAATAAATTACTACAGTGGTATTTTTTCAACGTTTAAATTAAATATTTTTCCGCAATTCTTCTTTCTATTCTTCTCTAGCATCATATTGTTAATATGTCGGACAGTCTAGTAGGTTTTCTTACAGGTTCTTTGTTATTGATAAGGTTATAAATATTACCACCTGTTGTTTTTTCAATGAATTTTCTTGATTTAATGCCTTGGTTTTATATTTATACGTTTTGTTTTAGGGAAAATACATAGAACCTAGTATGGTAATTTAACTTCCTTCAATATGTTTAGTAAATTTTTAAGTAGGATTTGCTAAGATTAATTGATGTAAGTTTTTTGCTCTTTTATTTTAATTTCAATTTATTTTTCTGATTATTACTTACCTTACTTTATTGTAATTATTTTATACCTGACCTTAATTCTTACCTTCATTTGATTTGTTTAGGAGGACTTGTAAATAATTAATTTACTAATACTTGTAATGGAAAACTTTAGTATTTAATCGTTTATTTTATTTCTGTAAGTAAATTTTTTAATTTTATTTGCAACATACTATTTAATGCATTCTTATTTGACTTATACTATTGGTTTCTTTTTCTTTGTTTTTTCTTGTTTTTTAGATTAACATGAATATGCTACGATGATGTAGCGAAATATACTTATCACCTATTTATACAATAATGGAGACCCACACTAATCATAAGAAAAAAAAACACATTTTTATCCAACAATAACTATTTTTATTTGTCATGAAATGAAAAATCTATAAAAATATTTCATTTCACTGACTGAAATGAAAATTCATTTTTCAATAAAAATTAAATTTTCTTGTCGATTTATGAATTATACCAGCTAATTAATCTGAAGCGGTTACAGCACTTCTGCTAATGCAGGTGTGACAGTTGGTGATGCTTTGGCGGATACGTCAGCTCATTTATCTGTGGCGTTTACGCCAGCAGGAGGTGCTGAGGCGGGTTTTACAGATGATTCATCTATGGCATCTACACCAGGTGGTGTTCCTGAGTCATGATTGTCAGCTGGTGATGCTTTGCCGGCTCCAAAAGCTGGTGCAGCTTTGTCGGGCCCGTCAGTTGGTTTGTTTATGTCGTTAACGACAGCTGATGCTGCTGAGGTGGTTTCGATAGCTTGTAGAGATTTAGCAAGTCCGTCATCTGATTCATCTGTAGCGTTCACGCCAGCTGTTGTTGCTTTGTCGGGTTGGTCAGCTGGTACTGGTCCGAGTCCAGGGGTTAATGCTGCTGGTTCTGGTATGATCGGGACAGGCGAACATACCAAATGACACTCAGTTACCAATGTCTTTGTACCTGAGTAATAGCATGGTGCAAGTCGACATAAAAGATATTGGAATTTAAAGTCACCAGGAGATGAGGCTTTCATGGGACAAATCCACGCGCATGTCTGTACCTGAAACTTCACAATAAATCATGCTCAATACCCTAAATATAATAATTACGAAACAATTTTTTATGAACAATAAACTCCTGAAATATGTTTTTACACTAAAATTCATAAAGTTGTTACATTCATTATTATTTAAATAAAATTCTGGTGCCACCGCACCAGTCCGCATATCGGGCGTGTTGCAGTGTACATTTATCGTCGGAGAAAGAGCGTACCATATCCGAGGAAAATTTCCGAGGTACCTCGTATTTTTTTATAGACAGTACATTTTGAGTTGGTAACATATTTCGAAATTCATCTAATAAGACCTCTCTTGTCATAGAGATATATAATAGAGGGGTTATAGTCTATCTAAATTCATTGAGAAACCTGATACATCTTTTTAGGGCTCTCAGAGACTCTGTGTAACCTCATTGAAACCTCCTTCAAAAGTGATTAAAGGTTATAACTAATAAATTTATTTCAGCTTTAAACGTTCTACTATATAAGTTACTGTATTTTTGTTCTATTTATTTGATTATATTTACAAGCGAAGGTGGTCAGGTTAATCTTTCGATGTTTCAAAATTTGACATACAGGGCCTCTCTAGTAATAATATCTCTTTGTCTCTAGTATTAATATTTTTATGACTGAAAATAAATAAATACCATACTTACCCCATTACAGCCTGAAAATTCGCTCAGAAATATCATTGTTACCAACAAAAACAATTGAGAACAAAATAACCTATTCATGGCTTTTACTTGCTAATTAAGAAATCGGGGTATTTAAAATAAATTGAACTTTAAGAAAAAAGTTAATAAAGACAAAACTAAATTTGAGAAACAATTTTTCCTCCAAAAGGTATTTAGTTTATAGATATTAATTTTATTTGTGACAAATGTAACAGCTAAACATAGACTGGTTTATGAACTCAATCAATTCTTTTCGAAACCAATAAATTCACACTTATCAAGTTTCTCATTGTTCAAATTTATTACTTTAATACTAATAAAAATTTTAATATCAGCAATAAAAGTAAAAAATATTTTTTGATGTGATTTTTATGGTGTTTTATGTGTTATTTTTCACGGCATTTCATGTTTTTTTTTATTTTCATTGCGTCATAAACTTTTCACAAATCTAAGACTCTGTAATCTCTCCAACATATCGCCATTGGCGTAGTTTCGGTTCGATTTGAGAAAGTTATCGTAGGCTATAAGAAAGAGCTATCTATATACAGAGAGGTACATTTCACATTATCGCCCTAATTACTCGGCTCAGTACAGAGTTATAGCGATAAAATTGTTTGGCTCCGTATCGTTCCTTCGACAAATCATTCCATCGACAAATCATAGCGTCGACAATCATTGCGTCGACAAATCGTTCCCATCGACATTATTTGAGTTTGTCGACGGAATGATTGTTGACGGAACGAATTGGGTTGTTGCGTCGACAAATCATTCCGTCGATAAGTTATTTGTCGACGCAGTGATCTGTCGACGGAATGATTTGTCGACGCAACAACTCGTTTCATTCCGTCGACAAATTTTTCCGTCGACTGTCGACAGAGTGATTTGTCGACGAACGAAACACACCGTAAAACTGCGTAGGCTTCGCGATTATTGTCATGAAGATTTGGTTCGGTGGTGACCGCGTCAATGTAGATGAAGAATCCGACGTTTCGCTTTCACTGTGGGAGCATCTTTAGGGATGTAGGACATCATGGATAGAAACACATGCTCTACAAACTGACTGTTTATATACATGCACATGTTTATATCATGACTATATATATATATATATATATATATATATATTATATATATATATATATATATATATATATTATATATATATATATAATATATATATATATATATATATATATATATATATATATTATATATATATATATATATATATATAATATATATATAATATAATATATATATATATATATATATATAATATATATAATATATATATATAAAATATATATATAAATATATATAATAAATATATATATATAAAATATATAAATATAATAATAAATAATATATATATATATTATATTATATACAGGGTGGAACAATTCATTAAACCAACATTAAACCATTAATCAATGGTGCACATGGTCCTAGACTAACGAAAATGGTCTCTACCCTAGTAAGTCGACCACCTTGAGTTCAAATTCACCAAAATTTTTTTTGGTAAATTATTACCCAATGTGGTAATTTAATTAGCACTTTTCGTTTTTATTGTAACTTTAAAAAGTCAAATTGGACTATCATGATATAGCTAATTTAAAAATACATTATATCCTAAGAAATTTGATATCAATATCACAAAATTCCGGAAATTTTTCAACCGAGCTATCAATCGACATACAAGACATAAATTATTACCGCGGCATTTTGGAACAACAAAATGCGCCAACCAAAAAAAATGGTTAAAGAATGGTCCTACACTAACGAAAATGGTCTCATACCCTAGTAAGTCGACCACCCTGAGTTCAAATTCAACCAAAATTTTGTTGGCAATTATCCCAAATGTGGTAATTTAATTAGCACTTTTCCGTTTTTTATTGGTAACTTAAAAGTCAAATTTGGACTATACATGATATAGAATAATTTAGAAACTACATTATATCCTAAGAAATTTGATATCAATATCACAAAATTCCGGAATTTTTCACGAGCTATCAAATCGACAACAAGACATAAGATTATTACCGGCATTTTTTGGAACAACAAATGCGCCAACCAAAAAAAAATGGTTAAAGAATGGTCCTAGACTAACGAAAATGGTCTCTACCCCTAGTAAGTCTACCACCCTGATCAAATTCACCAAATTTTGTTGGTAATTATTACCCAAATGTGGTAATTTAATTAGCACTTTTCGTTTTTTATTGGTAACTTTAAAAAAGTCAAATTGGACGTACCATGATATAGAATAATTTAGAAACTACATTATATCCTGAGAAATTTAATATCAATATCACAAAATTCCGGAAATTTTCACCACGAGCTATCAATCGACATACAAGACATAAATTATTACCGGCATTTTTGGAACAACAAATGCGCCAACCAAAAAAAATGGTTAAAGAATGGTCTAGACTAACGAAAATGGTTCTACCCCCTAGTAAGTCGACCACCCTGAGATCAAATTCACCAAAAATTTTTTGGTAATTATTACCCAAATGTTGGTAATTTAATTAGCACTTTTCGTTTTTTATTGGTAACTTTAAAAGTCAAATTGGACTATACCATGATATAGACTAATTTAGAAACTACATTATATCCTAAGAAATTTGATACCAATATCACAAAATTCCGTAATTTTTTTAACGAGCTAATCATCGACATACAAGCAAATAACCCTATTTATTGTGATAGTACTATCACAAATGATTACCGATAGCTCGTTAAAAATTACGATTTTGTGATATTGGTATCAAAATTTCTTAGGATATAAATGTGTTTCTAAAATTANAAATTTTTTTTGGTATTATTACCCAAATGTGGTAAATTTAATATAGCACCTTATTCGTTTTTTAATTGGTACTTTAAAAAGTCCAAATTGGGACTTACCATGATATAGACTAATTAAAAACGAACATTATTCTAAGAAATTGATTCATATCACAAATTCCGGAATTTTTCACCGAGCTATTGTCAATCGACATACAAGACATAAATTATACCGGCATTTTGAACAACAAAATGCGCAACCAAAAAAAATGGTTAAAGATGGTCCTGTTTACACTAACGAAAATGGTCTCTACCCCTAGTAAGTCGACCACCCTGAGTTCAAATTCACCAAAATTTTGTTGGCAATTATTACCCCAAATTGGTTAATTTATTAGCACTATTTCGTTTTTTATTGGTAAACTTTAAAAAGTCAAATTTGGACTATACCATGATATAGATAATTTAGAAACTACATTTACCTAAGAAATGATATCAATATCACAAAATTCCGGAAATTTTTCACCGAGCTATCAATCGACATTAACAAGACATAAATTATTAACCGGCATTTTTGACAACAAAATGCTGCAACCAAAAAAAAAATGGTTTAAAAGAATGTTCCTAGACTAACGAATAAGATATAACATCCCTAGTAAGTTTCTACCACCTGAGTTCAAATTCACCAAAATTTTGTTGGTATTATATACCCAAAAATGGGTAATTTAATTAGCACTTTTCGTTTTTTATTGGGAACTTTAAAAAGTCAATTGGGAATACCATTGATATATAGAATAATTAGGAAAACTACATTATATCCTGAGAAATTTAATATCAGTATACAAATTCCGGAAATTTTTACCGAGCTATCAATGATTCAAGACATTAAATTTATTACCGGCATTTTTTGGAACACAAAATGCGCCAACCAAAAAAAATGGTTAAGAATGGTCCTAAGGACTAACGAAATGTCTCTTACCCCTAGGTAAAGTCGACCACCCTGAGATCAAATTCACCAAAAATTTTTTTGGTAATTATTACCCAAATGTGGTAATTTAATTAGCACTTTTCGTTTTTTATTGGTAACTTTAAAAGTCAAATTGGACTATACCATGATATAGACTAATTTAGAACTACATTATATCCTAAGAAATTTGATTTACAATATCACAAAATTCCGGTAATTTTTAACGAGCTATCAATCGACATCAGCAAAAATAACACCTATTATTGTGATAGTACTATCACAATGATACCGATTAGCTCGTTAAAAAATTACGCGGAATTTTGTGATATTGGTTTCAAATTTCTTAGGATATAATGTAGTTTCTAAATTAGTCTATATCATGGTATAGTCCAATTTGACTTTTAAGTTACAATAAAAAACGAAAAAGTGCTAATTAAATTACCACATTTTGGTGATAATTTACCAAAAAAATTTTGGAGAATTTGAACTCAGGGGGTCGACTATAGGGGTAGAGACATTTTCGTAAGTCAAGGACCATGCTTTAACCATTTTTTTTAGGTTGGCGCATTTTGTGGTTCAAAAACTGCGTTAATAATTTATGTCTTGTATGTCGATTGATAGCTTCGGTGAAAAATTACCGGAATTTTGTGATATTGATATCAAATTTCTCAGGATATAATGTAGTTTCTAAATTATTTCTATATCATGTATAGTCCAATTTGACTTTTTAAAGTTACCAATAAAAAACGAAAAGTGCTAATTAAGTTACACATTTGGGTATAAATTACATAAAAATTTTGGTGATTTGAACTCAGGGTGGTCGACTTACTAGGGTAGAGACCATTTTCGTTAGTGTAGGACCCATTCTTTAACCATTTTTTTCTCGTTGGCGCATTTTTGTTGTTTCAAAAATGCAGGTAATAATTTATGTCTTGTATGTCGATTTGATAGCTCGTGAAAATACCGGAATTTTGTGATATTGGTATGAAATTTCTCAGGATTCAATGTAGTTTCTAAATTAGCTATATCATGGTATAGGTCCAATTTGACTTTTTAAAGTTACCAATAAAAAACGAAAGTGCTAATTTAAATTACCACATTTGGGTAAATTACCAACAAAATTTTGGTGAATTTGAACTCATGGTGGTCGACTTACTAGGGGTAGAGACGCATTTTCGTTAGTCTAGGACCATTCTTTAACCCATTTTTTTGTTGGGCATTTTGTTGTTCCAAAAATGCCGGTAATAATTTATGTCTTGTATGTCGATTGATAGCTCGGTGAAAAATTACCGGAATTTTGTTGATATTGGTATCAAATTTCTCAGGTATAATGTAGTTTCTAAATTAGTCTATATCATGGTATAATCCAATTTGACTTTTTTAAAGTTACCAATAAAAACGAAAAGTGCTAATTAATTACCACATTTGGGTAATAATTACCAAAAAAAATTTTGGTGAATTTGAACTCATGGGTGGTCGATTACTAGGGTAGAGACCATTTTCGTTAGTCTAGGACCATGTGTTCACCATGATTTTAATGGTTTAATGTTGGTTTAAGTGAATTGTTCCACCCTGTATAATATATATATATATATATATATATATATATATATAATATATATATATATATATTTATATATATATATATATATTATATATATTATATTATATATAATTAATACCCACGGTATTAATGAGTCTACTGGTCCTCTATAAGGCTAATAGACTTAGCGCGTCGTCCCTATATTTAACATCCTTTATGGCTCCTTCCTTCAAAACTAATATTATAAGCCCCTGATAAGCTGTCCTTGCCTCGGAAAAGATGAAACCAGAAAAGGAAAAAAAGGCATGTTTTTATAATCCAACAATAACTATTTTTATTTCCGAATAGTTAATACAATTAAATATAATGAGAAACATGCACATTTTTAGTTAATTTATGACAGTTATGAATTGTGCACACTAGCTGGTTAATATGCACTTAGGGTAGTCATTTAGCTGGTGCTATTGGTGTCGTTACTACAGCTTAGTTCAGCAGGTAATGCTATGATTGTTGGTTTCGGTATGGGGACTGGCTTACATACCAGATGACAGTCAGTTATCAATGTTCTTCTACCTGAGTAATCACATGGTTTAAGTAAACACAGAAAGTAGTGGAAGTCGTTGTCGTTAGGAGATGAGAGTTTGGGTGGGCAAATCCACATGCATTTCTGCTCCTGAAACTTCTGATAAAGAATAAATAATTAGTATAGGGTCTTGTAATAAGAGGTGACTTTATGTATAAGGGGAGTCACACGTGGTGTAGTGGTTAAGGTACACGGCCAATACACTGAATGAATAGACTTTAGTAAAGAACAAATATAATAACTTAAAACACCTGCTGAGTATTTAATAAAACCGGTCTTAGATAGCAAAAGGG
Source organism: Microvelia longipes (assembly GCA_018340805.1). NCBI lineage: Eukaryota > Metazoa > Arthropoda > Insecta > Hemiptera > Veliidae > Microvelia > Microvelia longipes. The sequence goes on along the minus strand of JACMZG010000032.1, from coordinate 4,419,979 downwards.
TGGCGAAATACAAGAATCTACATTTAGTTGACGAGGACTACTTTTAATATAGTTTTAATAAATACGTTAAACTACAATTTAAAATGCTTTAAATATTGTAATGCACCGATATTTATATTAGTATTTTATGAATAATCAATCATTAATTAATACTAGAACATAATAATTCAGCAACCGGAAGTATTGCCAACTTTTTTTAGAAAATTGTATATTGTTAGAGTGGCAGCATTACTTAGTTGCACCAGTGAACCGCCTTTCGTGTTATCAGTAGTGCTCCTTCTATATATATATATATATATATAGTATTATTCTTAGATAGGAGGTTTCATTTTATGGTAGGTTACGTGTTAAAAATTTAACTAATAGACCTCTCTAGTAATTATGTATCTATGGGCAATAGAGTAAAAAAAAAATATGACTTACCTTCTGTGACTTTAACTTACGGCCGTTACTGTCTGTAATTTTGCTCAGTAAGATCAGTGTTACCAACAAAAACAATTGAGAACAAAATAACCTATTCATGTCTTTTACTTGCTAATTAAGAAATCAGGATATTTAAAATAAATTGAATTTTAAGAAGACAGTAAATACGGTAAAAATAAATTTGAGAAACAATTTTTCCTCCAAAAGATATTTAGTTTATGGATATTAATTTTATTTGTGATAAACGCAACAGCTAAACATAGACTGGTTTATGTACTCAATCATTCTTTCGAAACCAATAACTCACACTTATCAAGTTTCTTATTGTTCAAATTTATTACATTAATACTAATAAAAATTTTAATATCAGCAATAAAAATAAAAAATTCTGGCGTGAATCCGCATGCTGTGCGAATTTCTTTTTGAATGCGTGTTTCCGTGCTTAACTATTTATTCTTTGCTTAAGGTTCTGGTTTATGCTTAATAACTTGAGTGGTTACTCAATTATCAAGCACTACTTGTAACTCGATTTGTCTGTATTTTTCAAAGGAACTGCGACAAAAAGGGAAGCGAGTCCTTTTTTAATGTATTTAATTATATTATTTAGCTAGGTCACACGTAGTGTAGTGGTTTTAGGTACGCGGCAATACACAGAATGGAGGACTTTAGTCATGGGTTCGATCCAGCACGGGCCTCTAGGATTTTTATGAGAGGGATAAATAATTCTGCGTACCACGTCCTTCAGAAGGGACGGTAAAGCCGGTGGTCTCGAGCCTGTGCGTTGTCAGGTATTCGTTAAAGAGCCCTTACCCTAAATGAAATATGGGTATAGGCAAAATTTAGTTCCCTCATTGTAGATTCATTATAATACTATACTGTTTCTGCCTTGTAGTTTAAAGAGTGTGGAGGTTTGGTTTAACAGCGGGGGCACGTGTTGTTCCCAGTTTTCACTACACTATTAGGAGCCAATGAAAATATGTATGATTGCTTGAAAAAGCATGAGATAAACCATAGAAACTTCACGGCTCTTCTTCTCTAGATTAGATGAAATATATCTACACTTGAAATTAAAAGGAGTAGAACACTATCTTAGGGAGCTGGCAAAAGGGCCCAACAACGTGGCCTACTTGCTGGTAGTTACTACCACTCCCCCATATTACTATCACCTACTATATTATTTAGCGATTTTGCAAGAGCTATCTATCCAATTTATATATGTTGACATATATTACTTATAGCAATCTAGGCATGTAAAACAAGCATCTTTTTGTGCTGATTTACAGGGAAGAGACCCGCTTTTGCATTTTGAGTGCGAAGCAAGCCTTTTTTACTTTTTTTTAGCCAAGCTATCTTTATTTAATTATTAAATCATATTTCTATCCTATCTGGCGAGCGAAGCGAGCCCCTTCGTAATTAACTTTATCTTATGTATTCTTTTAACGTGAGTTCCTGCTGCAACGACTTACAATATTACACATACTAAAGTAATATATAAACCAAGTAGGGAAACAAACGCGATTTTTGTCAGACCTGGCATGTAGTTCACATTTTGTCCACCAGGGAGTTGGCATAAAATATTTCCATGGGCGCGGCCATTTTGTTTTACCCTAGCAAATGTAAACAAATTATTTACGGTACTCAAAATTTTTGTTTTTATTGGATTTATTTGTACATTTTAGTATAAAATGTTAATAATTTGTGTTAGAAATACGTTTTGTCACATCCAATAGAGGTTTAAGAGCAAATCTTTAAATACTAGGTTTGTTTAAACTACTTAAAACGAGCGACGGATTAAACTTTTTTTTTCGTGAGCACTACTTAACTTGTACTAAAGTAACTTGATATTTGTTTTCTCCCTTCAAATATTAATTGTAATTAGTAATTCAACTATTTTTAACCTGAAAGGTTTGAATACAATTAAAGAAATCGTAATCTCAAGTTATATTTAAGGCAATACACTGTCGTCTGTATTTTCTTCAAAATCTTAATAAAAACATGTGGTTTACCTCTACTATACAGTCTATCGTTTAGTTTAAAAATACCCAAGGTCATAAGTAATTTGGGGATTGACCAATCAGAGAAGCTGCTGCCAACCTCTCACTTAAAAAGAGAAAAAAAATCCCTACCACAATAACCGCTGTAGGGAAAAAACCTTCTTCCTGGCAATCGTTCACTTTGTTTGTGGTTCTTCTTTTGATTACATCGTTTTGAAAACTACTTTCAAATTAATCTTAAAAATTATATTTTAAAATAAAACTACACAAAAGAAATGTAAAAAAACATCGCCAAGAAAATACGGGTAAAATAACCTGATTTGTTTACATATTTTTTCCCGCTCCCTTCTTGCAGGGATATTTTTTCTTAAGAATCAGCGTTGCCTAAACTGACCTGTCAAGATTTTTAAACTAAACGATAGACTGTAGTTTCTCTTTTTCTTTAATTAAATTATTGTAACAATTATTTCACAGAATTTAATACAAAGTCATTGAACGATCACGTACATATTAAAGTACGAAATCACGATAAAATGTAAAACTCACTTGATGTTATCAGGGTTGCCAATAAAATTAAGACAAAAAACGTAAATCCTAAAAGCTTATGTGCAGTTATTCCAATTTTAGCTATTTTTATATTTGAGCTAGCTATTAGCTGATAACGCATATCTGAATTTTTTTACACAGGTTAGTATATGAGTTACCTTACTTGGTTTATACAGGGTGTTTGGTGATAAATGTAAATACTGAATGGGGTGATTCTATGCTCCAAGGGCTACAAAAAACATAGTATTGACCAGGGGTCAATTCTCAACTGTTCTCCCACAGGGTCAAATTTCATCATTTTTTTAGGGTTGCTTATACTTATAAAATCAAAATATCATATTGTTTATGTAGTCATTATAAATTGGAGGTTTAAGAGTTAACTATATATGTGATGTGATATAAATGTTGTAAAATCAATTATTATTTAATACAGGCATTTAAAAAAAAAACTAGTAAAGAAGCGCGGGCTATATATTTGGTATTGTTGATTACGGGTTGATTAGCTTGAATTGGTTATTACGTTCAATCTGCCTCCGTGGCCGTGATTGTATAGGCACTCGTTTTCGGCACCAGAAGTCCGGGGTTCGTAGCCTGAGCTATGCTCTAAGATTATATAGAATAGTACTTGTGTTAAAAAAGATTTTGCCAACTTTAATTTTTAGAGGATATTAGATGCGACTCACTTGAGGTGGGTGGTTCCCGCAAGGTGGATACCCTAATGACATTAAAGGCCCTAAAACGAGCATTATTATTATATGCTTTAGGTTATGGAACCGCCTCCGTGGCCGAGGTCGTTAGAGCGTTAGTCTTTAAACTGACCTTTGACACCAACGAAGGTCTGGGGTTCGCATCCCAGGTTATTGTGTAGATAAATTATCGCCAACTTTAGAATACACTTTGAGCGTAACAGTTGCTACTACCACCCGAGGTGTTTCCCGCAGGGTATATCCCTGATGGGCCGCAAGGCTCTAAACGGGCATTATTATTATTATTATTATTATTATTATTATTATATTAGGTTATGGATAACATCGTGAGGTGGAGTACTAAGAGTCTTCCAGCATGTGTAAGATTTCCTCCTGACCTGTATCTAGACGTCTTCTGATATTTATTTAAGTGAGATATAGTTCCGTCGACAAATTTGCGATGAAACGATCCGAGTTGTTGTGTAGACAAATCATTCCGTCGACAAATCGTTGCGTCAACAAATAAATTGTCGACGCCTATGATTTGTCGACACAACAATCCGATTCGTTCCGTCAACAAATCATTCCGTCGATAAACTCAAATTATTTGTCGATGGAAAGATTTGTCGACGGAACAATAAGGATCCATTTATTTGCATTAAAGGAACGCTAAAAATAGCATTTATTATTGTTTTTAAACAAGATTGAATAAAACTTGTAGCTTTAATCGCCTTTTAAATAAAAGTTACCATTAAATATATATATATATATATATTATATATATATATATATATATATATATTATATATATATATAATATATATATATATATATATGTCTTGTGAAATTTGCCTGGCTTGTGAGTCTCTACGGCCAATGGACTTAGCGCGTGATCCCTATATTAAACATACTTTATGGCCCTCTTCCTTCAAAACTAATATAATAAGCCCGTGATAATCAGTCCGTGCCTCCGATAAGATGAAACTAAAAAAGGAAATAAGGGGCGAGTTGTTTTTCTTATTTAACAAAAACTATTTTTATTTTCGAATAGTTAAAGAAATGAAATGTATATAAAATGATAAACATGTACATTTTGTAGTTCATTCTTCTTTTTTCACTTTTATGTCTTATAAATTAATATGTCAGACAACTAACGTTTTTTTTGTAGTTCATTTAGGACAATTCTGCCGCGGTAGCTGGTTATTCTGTGGCGGTTACGCTACGTTGCTTAGGCGGGTCCGTCAACTGGTTTATCTGTAGCGTTTACGCCAGCCTGTGTTGCTGAGGCAAGTTCGACAGCTAGTGATGCTTTGTCAGGTCCGTCAACTTGTTCATCTGTGGCGTTTACGCCAGCCTGTGTTGCTGAGGCAGGTTCGACAGATAGTGATGCTTTGTCAGGTCCGTCATCCGGTTTATCTGTGGCGTTTACGCCAGCCTGTGTTGCTGAGGCAGGTTCGACAGCTAGTGATGCTTTGACGGGTCCGTCAACTGGTTTATCTGTGGCGTTTACGCCAACCTGTGTTGCTGAGGTAGGTTCGATAGCTGGTAATACTTCGGCAGTTCCTCCAGCTTTTTCATCTGTTGTGTTTACGCTACCTGATGCTGCTAAGACATCGACGGCCGGTGATGCTATAGCAGCTTCCAATGCTGGTGCTGCATTGTCGGGTTCGTCATTCGGTGCTGGTCCAGAGCCAGCAGTTAAGTTTGGTATGGGAAGGGCTGGCTTACATGCCAACTGACAGTCAGTTATCGACGTATTATCTCTTGAGTAAAAACAAGGTATAACTTGACAGAGGAAGTAGTAGAAATCCTTGTTAGTTGGAGTGGTAGCGTCTGTGGGGCAAACCAAGGCGCATGTTTGTTCCTGAAATTTCACAATAAATAATTATCAATCAAGTATCTTGAATAAAGGGGATGCATTAAGGAACTTTTCTGACCCGGAAGTTGTATGAGACAGAGAAATAGGAGCAAACTTACCTTCCCCTTGGTTATAATGAAAAAAAGGCGCCAATCTCAGGTTATGTAGCAATGTTGTCGAGTTTGCTTCTCAACATTCTTCTTGGCTTTTGGAGGTGCCACCCCCGGGAAAATTACAGAAATGGATAGATCGCCTGTATAAATTTAGAGAATACCACTCCCCTAAAAATTAATATAATTGGCTCTAATAATAGGAAACACTTTTTATTCCCAAGGGAGAAAAAGTTACTTTTTCTCCCTTGGGAGTGAAAAATGCTTCTTTATTCTCAAAAAACAAGTCAATAAACTTGTAATGGTTTATTTACACTGTCAAGGTTTGACAGATATCAGAATATTATTGTTAGTCTTGATTTTATTACAGAAGTGGTTCTAAAGAGATTTCTAGCCTTTATATAGTTTTTATAGATTAGTTTTAGTGTGTTAGCCAATACATTAATGGTCCTTCGAGCCTTGAGAACTAATAAATTATAGAAGAAAATCATATATTTTGCCGTGAGTATTGATTGAGAATTTAATAGAACAGAAAATGAGTAGAATGTTTGATAGGTGTTCAGTAGACGATATTACTGATACAGGAGGAAGATTACCAGACAGGTATGAATTAGAGAACCAAAATGCCTATAGTTGTAGTAAGACATTATATAGTAGAAAACTAGAAAACCTTTTATGTATTGATCGACTAAAACAACAAATAGAACAGATTGAATCAGAAATCACAGGTTATGAAATTGAAAATAGAATAATAGATGAAGAAATTACAGACAGGAATTTAGATACTTCAATTTATAGATCTGCGGAGAGTGGAAGATGCCAAGAAAATGTAGAGTCAAGTGTTGTTCATTCTTTCACCACTGTTTTAAATTCAATTGCGGATGCTATTCAATTGATTGCAAAAACCGCTGCTATTGAATCCCGACGGAAACAAGTTTTAGGCTACGAATTACCGGAGTTTTCAGGTAATCCTGAAGACTGGCCATTCTTCATTTCGTTGTATAGAAGTTCAAGTGAAAAGTGCAATTTCAGTGATGAAGAAAATATGGTAAGATTACATACAGCACTAACAGGAAAAGCGTTTCAAGCTGTCAAATCACTGTTCGTATCACATTTTAATTTGAAAAATGTCTTAAACATTTTAGAAACAAGATTTGGTAGACCTGAGCTAATCATAGAAATCATGCTGGAGAAAATTCGATCTTTTGCCCCGGTAACTCTAGAAAATCCTGAAAGTATTATCAATTTTCGACATCTATTCAAATTTAACCGCAACAGCAACTTCACTAATGTTAACTGTTTACATATCAAATCCTACACTTATGCGAGAACTTCAATCAAAATTAACGTTTCCTTTACAATATGATTGGGCCAAATACATCAAAGAAAAACAATTAGCACTACCGACTCTCGTAGAGTTTTCCAAATGGTTAGAGGAACAAGCTGCTATAGCCAGCATTTTATGGACACCGACACCATCTTTCTTTTCAAACTCAGAATACAAAAGTGCACAACCAACAATCAAAAACGCGTTCACTGGACATGTAAAAGGAGAGGAAGAAAAGAAAAGAAAAATAACATATCCTTGCACATACTGTTTCTCTGGCAATAAACACACATTGAGCAAATGTAAGGTATTTCAAGTATTAAGTATACCAGATAGGTGGCATTGGATTAAAACAAATAAAAGGTGTTTCGCTTGTTTGGCCAAATCTCATGATATTAAAAAATGTCGTGCAAAGAAAAGATGTAAAGTAAAAGGTTGCCATAAATATCATCATCCAATTTTACACGTACCATCAACTAAAGAACAGCTATGCACACTTCATCATGCTGAAGATGGCAATCAAAAAGGAATTCGGAGTAATGACAACTATCGAACTGGAAATCAAAGAGCAATAACAAGCGATGTAGAAAAGCTACAAACTCCAATTACTAAAGTTAAAATTAAAGGTCCCGTTCTTAGCATTTACTAGATTTCAATATAAAGCAACAATCGCTTACATATAAATTATATAATAGATGAAATACTAGGACAAGACTAATAACTCAAAATCAGTTTGAGTGAGCAAATTCCAGATTAAAAAGGGATTTTAGAAATCAATCTTACAGAAGCAAGAGAGCAAAGCAGCAACATTGAGAGAGGTGGAGTATGTAATGGTTTATTTACACTGTCAAGGTTTGACAGATATCAGAATATTATTGTTAGTCTTGATTTTATTACAGAAGTGGTTCTAAAGAGATTTCTAGCCTTTATATAGTTTTTATAGATTAGTTTTAGTGTGTTAGCCAATACAAAACTTTACATTCTACACTGTCAGGAGGTAAAAAGTTTTAAATTAAAACGTTCATATTACAGTACGGAAAAACGATAAAAAGTAAAACTCGCCCTATTTTACCAGTGTTGCCAATAAAATTAAACTCAAAATAAGAAAATTGTAGAAAGCTCATGCGCAGTTTCCACTTTTAGGTAATTTTTTATTTTTGAGCTAGTGATCACATATGTCTGCACTTTTTTACATGAATTATGCCATAGAGATATTATTACTAGAGAGGCCCTATAGGTTAAATTTTGAAACATCGAAAAAGTAACCTGACCACCTTCGCTTATAAATATAATCAAATAATCAGTACAAAATCACAATAACTTAGATAGTAGAACGTTTAAGAGGGTACCAGTCGTTGGCGCTCCAAGTTGTTGGAGCTCCATTCGTTCGCGCGCCATCATTTGCGCTCCAAGTTGTTGGCGCTCCATATCGTTGGAGCTCCATTTAAAGTGGAGCTCCAACGATATGGAGCGCCAACAACTTGGAGCGCCAACGAATTGCCTGCACTTTAATTTTCTCGTGTGATTTTTCTAAAAATTCATAGACGCTCCAAATCGTTCGAGCTCCATTTCAAATGGAGCTCCAACGATATGGAGCGCCAACAACTTGGAGCGCCAATGAATTGCCTGCACTTACATTTTCTCGCGTGATTTCTCTAAAAATTCATAGACGCTCCAAGTCGTTGGCGCTCCAAGTTGTTGGCGCTCCATATCGTTGGAGCTCCAACGATATGGAGCTCCAACGATATGGAGCGCCAACGAATTGCCTGCACTTACATTTTCTCACATGACCTTAACTTACTCTTAAAGGAGGTTTCAGTGAGGTTACACAGAGCCCCTAAGAGCCCCAAAATGTATTTTTGGGGCCTCTCAATGTATTTAGAAAGGCTATGCCCCTTCTAGTGTATATTTCTATGACATGCCATAGAGGACCCCTTTAGGTAACATTTTGAAATATCGAAAAAGTAACCTGACCACCTTCGGTTATAAATGTAGTCAAATTATCAGTTCAAAATTACAATAACTTATATAGCAGAACGTTAAAAATACAAATTAAATCACAAACAATGTGCGGGAAGCTGAAATCGATTATAACCTCAAATCACTCTTAAAGATACTATACAGAGCAACTGAGAGCCCAAAAATGTTTCAGGCCTCTTAATGTATTGAGATAGGGTAATGGGTGAGGTTTATTGAGAATGGTTATGGGCTAGTATTGGAGTTTCCTCTCTACTTGGTTTATTCAGTATTTAGTTTTAACTAATAAAGCCTCTCTAGTAAAAATATCTTTATGGCCAATATTAAATAAATATTTCTTACCGCGTTGCCGTCTGGAAATTCGCTCAATAATACCAGTGTTACCAACCAAAAGAATTGACAACAGAATGTTGTATTCATGGCTTTCATTTCGTAAAAAAAAAAATAAATCCAGGTATTTGAAGTAGAAAGAAAAAAGTAAATGCGGCAAAACTGAAATTAATAAACTGCGTTGTCTTCCGCGGTTATTGTCATGAAGATTTAGGTCTTCCGGTGGTGACCACGGCAATGTAGATGAAGAATCCGACGTTTCGCTTTCACTATTAGAGGCATTTTCAGGGATAAACAAAAAGAGGTATTAGACCAAGAGCCCAGGGGTGTTTTGTTAATAAAAAGTGTAATGGCTGGAATCGGTCTCAATTTTGCGTAAATATCTTCCTGAACAAGGATCTGCAATTCTGCCGACTCGTATCGGATGGGCGTCTCAGGCAGAACGCACTTTACAGGTCAAATTTACCACTCAAGTTAACAAAGAGTGTAATGGCTGGAACCGGTCTCAATTTTTCGTAAATACCTTCCTGAACAAGGATCTGCAATTCTGCCAACTCGTATCGGATGGGTGTCCCAGGCAGAACGCACTTTAGGGGTCAAAGGTTCTGCCTGGGACACCATCCGATACGAGTCGGCAGAATTGCAGATCCTTGTTCAGGAAGGTATTTACGAAAAATTGAGACCGGTTCCAGCCATTACACTTTTTATTAACAAAACACCCCTGGGCTCTTGGACTATATTAATGTTAATCAGTGAAAAGGTTTATAAAAGAAGACAGCAGTCTAAATATAGTTGAAAAACAACTAGCGAGCTTTCAACCAGGGATCCTGGTCATCATCAGGGTTTCTCTAATCTTATGTTACCTTCATTTTGACAACTCTTATCTTTTGTTGTTTTCTCTTACATTATTTGATATTTTATATTTGTTGGTTTATTTAGTTTAATGATTATAGTCTTGTTGTTTATGTTTTATTAAATCTATTTACCCTGATGACGACCAGGATCCCTGGTTGAAAGCTCGGTAGTTGTTTTTCAACTATATTTGGACTGCTGTCTTCTTTTATTAACTATTTTCACTAGTTAATCTTCAGGAATGTAGGACATCATGGATAGAAACACAATGCTCTACAAAACAGCTCAGTTTTGTAGAGCATTGTGTTTCTATCCATGATGTCTTACATCCCTGAAAATGCCTCTCACAGTGGAAGCGAAACGTCGGATTCTTCTTGTACATTGACGCGGTCACCACCGGAAGACCTAAATCTTCAAAACTAAAATTGTCTAAACATTTCTACCTCCGAAAGGTATTTAGTTTATAGCTATTAATTTATTTGTAATAAACGTTACAGTAACAAATAGACTGGTTTGCTTTATATACTCGTGTAACCTATTTTCAATACAATACCAATAAACTCACTTATCAACTTTCTTATTGTTCAAATTTATTACGCTGATACTAATAAAAATAATAAAAACTTTTATTAATTTGCAACAAAAATTTAGATTTTATGTTACTTTTAGTAGTAATTTTAAAGTTACTTTATGTTTTTATTAATGGCCTCATAACTTGGGTTGATGACGTCATTTTTCACGAATCATAGGCTCCTGAACTGATTTCGTAGGCTGAATCATAGGGTCCGGTTCGATTTGAGAAATATGTACTTCAAAAGTTATCGTAGGCTGTTAGCAAGATTTAGATACGTTGATTTAGATGCATTACAGACTTAGGTCTGTAATGTCGTTGACAATAGAGTATTTGCGTTTTCCAAAAAATGCGAACACTTTTTTAATAATAAAATTTTAATAATAAAAATAAATTCCAATAATAAAATTCCATTTTTTTTTGCTTATAAAAAGATTAATGTGTTCAAAAAACATATTAAGTTGTAAAAAAAGTATTAAATTTAATTTTAAATAGTCGAAATAAGCATTTAAAGAAGAGGAGAGGGGGAATGGGTGAGAGAGAGGGGTGAAAACGGAACGTTCTAAAGGTTGGGTCGTTTAAGGTACAGATGGGAGTTTTAGTTTGAAATATCATAAGGTCAACAGTTGCTTACAGTTCAATAGAATGTAAAGAAGACTGAAACAAAAAATTCCGTGTTCCAGGTAATACAATGCCTAAGGAACGTGATGACTACAGCTGTCAGTATCATCTTGTTGACAGTATAGAATAAACTCTTAGGTGCGTTTTCGTTGTCTCCAAAGTTCACTGTCTCCAAAATTCGTTAGTTCCAAAACAAAAATCCCATTGCCTCCAAAGTTCACAGTCCCCGAGGTTCGTTGTCTCCAAAATTCGTTAGACACAATTATTTTAATATAATTTTTGGAACTTACGAATATGTATGACATTAAACATTCATTACTACGTTAACAATGATGTTTTGGATCTAATGAATTTTGGAGGCAACGGACTGATTCGATAGATCCAAAGCCTTTGCCTAGACTTCCCGTTAGTTCCAAAAAGAGTAGAACGACCCAACAATGGTTTTAGTCACCCACGTGACTTTTTGCTCTATATGTTCGTTGCTTCCAAAGACCGTTGTCACCAAAGTTCATTAGTTCCAAAATATTTGTTTTATTATTTTGGATCTAGTAAACTTTTATGTCATTAAAAATGTGCTTCTAGATTAAAAGTTTGAATGCTAAATCTTTTGCCACATTATTTCGTTATCTCCAATTGGAACTTATGAACTTTTCTGACTCGTTGGGACTAGTGAACTTTGGAGACAACGAGTTTTGGAGGCAACATATAGGATCCAACTCTTATGAGTGTTGCTCTAGTGAATATTGTACAACACGGCGATATTCATACGCCTGACGTTACACAAGCAGTCGAGGCCGTTTTCCCGCAAAATGAACATGTTTAAATATATTTTTTTGCTGTTTCATCAAAAGTATAACTTTTTTTCTTTCAAATATTTTACGATTTCTATATTTGTTATATTTGACAATAAAAGTTGCTTTGAAGATTTAGGTCTTCCAGTGGTGACCGCGTCAATGTTGATGAAGAATCCACGTAAGAATCCAGCGTAGAATTCTTCATCTGCATTGACGCGGTCACCGACGGAAGGCCTAAATCTTCATGACAACAACCGCGGAAGCCTAAGCAGTTTAAAAATTGTTTTGTTTGGTTTTATATTTTGATTTCCTGTATTTTATTGAGTTTGTATTTGTTATATTTAACAATAGAGGTTGCTTTGTTTTGCTTTATATTTTGATTTTCTGTATTTGTTATATTTGACAATAAACCGTAGTTTGTTTGGTTTTTATTTTGATTTCCTGTATTTGTTATATTTGACAATAAACGTAGTTTTGTTTGGTTTTATATTTTGATTTTCCTGTATTTGTTATATTTGACAATAAATATTTTGATTTTCTGTATTTGTTATATTTGACAATAAACGTAGTTTTGTTTGGTTTTATATTTTGATTTCCTGTATTTGTTATATTTGACAATAAACGTAGTTTTGTATGGTTTTATATTTTGATTTTCTGTATTTAATATATTTGGACAATAAAGGTTGTTTTTGGATTTGAATGTTTATTATTATTTATTATTATTATTATTATTAAATTGTGAGGGTAGGTGTAAACCTTTTGCACTGCGACTTTGAGCTTTTGTACAAGTACCCCTCGTGTTCTTAAGCTTATAGGAGATCCTTTCCTTTTATTATTTCTAAAAGTTTGTGTACTATAATACGACACACGGCTAAAATCAATTGACAGCCCGCCAAAATATCAATGCTTTAAACCCTCATTTTTTAATAAAAAATCCCTTATTTTAAGTAACAAAAAAATCCCTACTTGGCAACACTGAAGTCAGGTTATGTTTTGAATTTTAATATTTGTTTTTATTTGATATCGTATTTTTTTAAAATTATTTATTTACTTTTTAAGTAGGAATATTGTTTTACTCGTATCTTATAAATTTACCAACTTAGTGTTGCTTTAAATTTGTTCGGGAAGTATCAATTAAGTGGAGTTAAAGTTGTTAATTACGTAATGCAATGAATCATAATAGTTCTATGATAAAAGTTTAACGATGTTTCATATTATAAAATAAATATGACACATATGCATTCATGACTTAAAAAGTCAAGACTGTCATGTATTGAAGACATTGGCATTTTCGAAAGAAAAGAAATGCTGTCTTTTGGTTGACAGACCACAGACCCTGCGCTGTACTCAAATAGCAAGAAATGCTTGAAGAATACATCAATGCCATTCGTCAATATAGACAATCAGTTAATTAAAACTCTGCAAATTGGATGAATTGAACAGATTGGAATGAAACGAAACGAACTCAAACAGATAAATATGCAAATGAGGGAAATAAAAGCGGACGGGAGGTTACATTGTTTACAACCAGTGTTGCTTTTTTAGATTTTATTACGAAAAAGGTATATTTTGTTATACCCGAGGTTGGCATAAGGTGGAGTGGAAAGAGCGTGGTAGGTCTGAACCAAATAGAATTCTTTCCCACAGATTTTTGGCGCGCTGTCAATTGATTTTAGCCGTGTGTCGTATAATAAGTTGGCATCTGGGTTTTCAATTCTGCTTAGTGTGGTTCCTCCAAACAACAGAAATCTCTTGTATGCTAGAGCTTCGCATTCAATGTTTTGAATGTTAAAGTATATTACATATTCTACTTATATGATATACTTATATTATTCTACTTATATATTCTATATGCTATTTTACATGATATACTTAAAGATGAAACTAATACTTTGTTTACACGTGGGGTTTGGCAGAGGGTTCAACTCTCCCAGAAGTTATCGTGTTCAACCCAGAAACTCTAAACTATATGTTAAAAAAGGTGGAGGTCAAACCTTGTGTTTAACTTTTTTTGTAGAAACAATCGGGGTTGAATCCCCTGCCAATCCCCGTGCGTGAACGAAATAAATAAAAACAAACATGTAAATACTCTTTTTTTTACAGAATAATATAACAGCGTGCAAGTAACTCATTGTATAAGACAGTGCCATCTCTATATTCTTACAAGTAGTTTCTCTTGATTCTTGTACGTGTAATTCAGATGAACCCTCTGAGAATGCTTGTCCAGAGAAGTCTGTCTGGTGGTGGTGAAGTTACAGTTCGTACAAGCAAGTAGTGTATTGACGTGTTGTTTGCTCGTGTGGATGTCCAGATCCTGCTTACTCAAACTCTTCCAACCACATGCGTGGCAGAACCACAGTCTGCCTGCAAATAACCAACTGTTGCACAGTCAAATTTTAATTATGTATTCCTCAAATGAAATGATGTTCTCTGTCTCATTTCAATTAAGTTTTAAGTTATACTTTTATTTTTGCTCCTATAGCTTCCCATCGCCTCCTTAACAAGGATCTTTGAATAGGAGAGGGATGTGACTCATTATAGTCAAAATTTTATTGACCGATGGACGTTTGTTCTTAGATACAGAAATATTAGATACGGAACTTAAGCTATCACCTAACGGATTATAGATTAGAAGAGCGCCAAACGCGAGGTTACTATATAATGATAGCAAGGGTTTGTTATAGTTTGACTCTAAGTTGATGATGGTGTTTATAATGAGTTTTACCTGAATCATTGCAATGAAAAATATACTCCTATTTATATTTTTATCTCGTCTTAAAAAGGTCATTATTTGAAAATCTCAATTTTACAAAGATATATATACCTCTCGCATATTGTAAAAATTGATATCTATCTTATACCCATTAGACTAATGTGAGAGAGGGGGTCAAACTACTTAGCTATTAGACTGATTTACAGGTTTAGTTGTATTACCTAACTTTCAACTGCCTAGCATAAATAACATGTGTAAGTTAGGCTATCTTAGGATAGAATACTTAGACCAAACAGAGGTGGAATCTATAAAAAAAACTCAGGCACTGAGTCTTAACTAAATATACACGAATCACTCCCTCTGGTATTGTAAGCATTTTTAGTGTGGTGCAGACACAATACTTTTTCCTTTGTATACACCTTAACTACAAAGTATGAGAATGAAAATGGAGGAAATGGATCAACAATAGGTTTTGTCCAATAAAATTTACGACTTATTAATATGGAACTATTTTTCTATGGTTTCCACCAGGGTGTTACTTAAAATTGGGGATAGGTATACTAAATTCACACTTTCTTAAACATGTAACAAGGGAAATAAAGAAAAATGAATTAAGAAAGACTACTATGGAAGAAGTTGTAAAATAAATCATTATTCACATTTATATAATTTTTATTTTTGTATAATACGAATGACTTCTAATATTTTAGTGTTTATGTCTATTTCATTTGTGAGTGTATTGCTAAAAAGGATACTAATATATACTAATTATAATATGTTACCTGATTGGAAAAAGTATAATATTAAATTAAATATTCATAAAATGACTATAAATAGAAAAAAAAGATAACATTATAAGAAAAAATTAATAGATGAAGTGTTATCCTCTCACAAGAGAATGAGACAACTATGAGTTGAAAGCCTCTCGTTATGACATTAGGCGTCGTCAGTATGGTTTTGTTGTTTAATTTTTTAATTCATCGGAGAATCCACCATAGATTTCCTGCGTCGGTGGGTCTTTGGTTGGGTAAAAAGAGGTCACAGGGTAAATTGAAACAAGCTCAATTGTCTAATAAATTATAAGGATTGTAAGAGAGCAGTGAAAAGGTTTTAAATGGTTTTCTTCTACGAATCTTGTACTAGTTATTTCATTTGAAATTAATTCATAATCAACGGAAAGAGAGACAGAAGTGAGAATTTGCAAAAATTTGTGTGACACCCTTTTCATGATGCTTTGGATGACGGACGATCTTAACGAGATTCATACAAGGTACAACCAGAAAATATACAGTCATACTGGGAATAGTCCTATAAGCAAAAACAAACCGTCACCTTCTAGCAAAATCATGTAGTTAGATATGCCTATGATCTGAAATTTATCTAACAGCTTGAAAACGCCCATAAAATGTTTTTTTTGATAGTAGAATATTATTAACACCTGTAAGAAAACAAGTGTAGGGGTTTACACTCAACAAAATCTTGTTACTTAGTAGACAAGAGCACAGGTCCTAAAAGATGTGACTCATCTTTAACAGTTCACTTTCAACCAAATTTTTCTAGTAAATCCATCAACTATTCATAAAAAAAATTATTGAGATGGATTAGCATAAGATAATAAGATACTTGCAGTATGCACAGAGTGTTTCGTGCGCTTTTTAATCATTTTGTTTATGACTGCGCTTGGCATCAAATATTCATGTTATGAGAGAATTAACGGCACAGAATTTACCACGGAGTTTTTCTGGTGCAAATAAAACGTGGATTCTCTCATGGCTTAGTTATAGTGAGAAAAGAACCGTTGGTGAATAAGAAATCCTATTCTTTAATGAGATCGTTAGAGATCAATATACGTAATTAGAATCTGAGTAGTTTAAGAAATGAGTTCAATGTGAGGAAATAGACGCTTAAAACTCTCTCATTGTATCGGGCCTCTCAATAAAAACAAATAGATATTAAATGAGAATTTTTAAATGTGCGCAAATTCATGAGCGGAGTGTCTAATTTGGAGAAGGGGAATAGGGTTGGACCTTTAGTGAATGCGTTTTTTGTTTATTTTTAGAGTTAATATTTTTGAATCAATATAAAAGAAGTAACTGGAAATGGTTACTAACAATTCATAATCTAAATTAAGAAAATTCAATTACTCTGTGCATGTGGTCTGTTAAAAAATACATTGTAAATGTCATATTACGATCATTTACGTTCATGTATTTATTCACCGTATCCCATCATGAATGAATGTAAGTGACGTGCACGTATTAATGATCTATTTCAAGAAGACAATAAATATTGTATACAGGCACTCTTTGAAAATAAATATTAAAGATTATTCCATACAATTGTGTTTTTCATAAACAGCATCGTAAATAAATCAAGAGGCAGCATATCTCATTGCGGGAAACAAAGTTGGATATAGTGTGCGCACATAGACTCTTAAAAAAAATATGTGCTATGTAGACTATAACTATTCATGAACATTATCGCACACTAAAATTAGATAGTAGAAGAAAATATATGCTTTATCCTTCATGAAATATTCGAACAATAAAATTTTATCGCACGAAATATTTCTAATTGAAGATTAACGTAAATAAGTGAGTTAATCGAATTATTCAATCAATATGTGTTAGGCATAAGACTCTATTGGACTAGTACTCTAATATCACATAGCTTATTACACAACACAAAAAAGGTTATTGAGAAACCACAAAAGCAGATTTCTGAAACAACCTCTAAGTGGTAGTAGCGCAGAGTCGAGTTTGAAGGTGTGCCGTAGGTTTTGTACGACAATGATATATTTTGTCTAAACAATAGCTGCAATTGTCAATCTGATTATTTGGTTAGAAAATCAACAGTAATGTTATAGACATCTAATAAATTTTCTTGTAGGAATGTCTGTATTCCAAAATATTTCTTTATCACAAAGCCGAGTATAATTTATCAAGGTTTGAGAAAAAAAATCACTGCTATGTCCATTTTGGAAGTGTGAACTAGGATTCAACAGGCGGAAGTCAAACCTGAAAAAACTCTACAAGTGATCTCGCAACATCACTTCAGAATTCCTGATCACGAAAAATATTGTTTTCGAAGCTCGTTGCTATAACATTATTTCCCGATTTTCCAAAGCTGATGTCTTTCCTGTGTTAATGGGTTAGGCTATAAAACTTAACCATAGGGCTGTGATTAACCTTATGTTAAACCCCATTAATTTCAATGAATGGTTAAGATAAAATTCGAAAATTTTTTGTTATATGTTTATATAAATTAAGTGTTAGAGTATATAAGCATAATGAGATAGGCACACCGGGTGTTTTATGCAAATATACTTAATTTAATAATAATAGATAAGATTCCATTATTTTTCTCGTTATAATTTCTTTAGATATATTGAAGGATGATATTTGGTAAATTAATTTAATAGAACGTGACATCCACAGGGCTAAAAAAATAGTGTCCAAAAAAATTCAATAGATATAATAACTTTTCGATAAAAATTCTAGTCCTATTTATAATTATACATTCAAGGTACATTTAAAAATCACTACAAGAACTATGGATTGTCCGAATTTGTGACCGCCCCTCGAATTAAAGATAAAATCAGAAATACACCAGTGTCTGATATTTAAACAAAATTTATAATAACCGGTTTGATAGATTTATATAGTTATATAAATTGAAATTTTTAGGAGGGTAAAAATTTAAAAATGTATATTATAAAATTTAGCACGCACAATAGGTGACGGTGAAAATCGGACTCGATGTATTTTCAGTTAAGAAATATGTTTAAGATTTATCATATAAAAATAACAAAACAGAGAATTAATATATTAAAACTAATCTCTCAGAATGACCACAAAATAATAAGATTAAAATCTCAATTTGGATGACACGCGTATTACTATACATGAACAATCAGGATTTTTTCGATCCATTCGTCTCAGCAAAACAGTCATTGGTAGCAAAAAATAAAGATTAACGGAGAAATTCAAAATTTAAACAAACGAGATTTAGAAGACTGTAAAACCATATGGAAAATGTTTGTATTCACTATACTTATTCCTCTCAAAACTTCACTCTTGCTTCCCACAGCATTTAGAAAAAGAATAGAGCAAATACAATTAGGAGGATGATGATGCACTGGATAATGAATAACTTCGTCAATCATTTCATAATCATTTAAATTTTTAATGATCTATAGTCATTAAAAAATATTTAAGTTAAATTTTGTTGGAGAAAATCATTTTTCATTTCACAACACTTTATTTTCTATTGAAAATACAACTATTAATTTTTTTATATACCTAAATCAGATGGTATTTATTAATGTATTATGAAAATTATGTTCTGGACCAATCCATGGTGGTGGAGGATTTTAAAGTAAATCCTCTTTCTTACTAGTTCCTTCTTTGCAATATTAAATAAAATATGATGGTTTTAATGAACATTGGTTAACCATCATTTTATATTTTTTTTTTTTTGACAATTCGTATTCCTACAACACCACTTGCTCTCACAATAGATCACTGGCTATAGATATATATAGAAATTTAGATAATCTTTTAAATACAATTGTTTTTAAAAACCTCTCCTTCTGGGATTACTATTCAAACGCCGAGTTTTTATTATTTTTTAGAGTTACATTATTACAATTGTTTTTAAACATATAGACAAAATTAAACGCTTTTAATTTGAAATTTCTCGCATTGCACATACGTTACAGAAACATAAATATTAAAAAACCTACTATTATAGTCTAAAATTGTTATATAAAATCATTTAATTCTCGTCGCTTCTCTTTAATTATAATTTCATTCAAATGGTACTGATTTTGATTAAGAAGATGAGATTTAGAAAGAACATGTGAAAGCCTGAGGTAGAATCTAATATTTAATGAATACTTTACTCTTTAATGAGATTAAAATCGTATTGTATACTTCATATATATCATTGAATCATATCACTATCATTTCCAAAAAAAAAAATGGTTTAACCTAAAACAATTTTTAACCTGTAGGATATATCTCTTTTTATATTACCTTTACTTGAGAAATTCACATATGTCGCCCATTATAAATGTATATTCTTTATACAGACACTTTGTATTGTGTCGATATCTACTATAATTGAATTCCAAAGGCTTTATCCTCAATTTATTTCACATTGCTAATTATTACTTTTTTT
>JACMZG010000032.1:4379714-4399130 GCA_018340805.1 Microvelia longipes | reverse complement strand
ATAAATAGGGAATTCTTAAAACAAGGAAAAGGAAAAATGAAAAAGACTCAGAAAAGTTTGTAAAATAAATCATTATTCACATTTATTTTATAATTTTATTTTGCTAAAAAATAATATTTTGTTTGACATTCATTTGTTTAAAAAGGAGATCAAAAAATAATAACTTACAATTGGAAAAATTATAAAACAAATTGCTAAAATAGAAAAAAAGTGAAAGAAAATTAAGAAGGTTATCCAGAGAAAAGACCACTTGTTAGATTGTTATGAATTAGGCGTGTCAGTATAATTGTTAGTTTAATTCTCTTTTAATTCATCGGAGAATCCACCATAGATTCTGGTCGGTGGGTCTTTGGTTGGTAAAAGAGGACAGATGACAAGCATGCTAAAATTTGGGGCTTGTAGCGTGAAAAGGTTTTAAAATGTTTTCTTCTGAGATCTAGTGCAACGGAGAGGCAAGTGGAATTGAAGAAGTGCCTAATTTCTGTTGATTTTGTAGAGGGAGGACTTACGGAGGTACCCAAAAAATGATAAGTCCTAAGAGGAAACGCCTTCAAAATTCACTGTTTAATTAAAACTGAGATAATATCCACAGCGTAAAGTCATTTTTAATGGTAGGCTAGAATTAAATTAAGAAACAAGCTGAGGGTAAATAAAATTATTACTTATAGACCAAGAGCCAGGTCCTAAAAGATGTGACTCATTTTATACTACTTCAAACCAAATTTTTCTATAAATATACTCTAAATTATGAAGGAAAAGCATAGTCTGCCTAATCCAGAGTTGAGCCTTTATATGAATGCGCTTGCTCAAAATATTATAAAATCCCACGAATTCCAGTTTTCTTGCAATAAGTGGTTCCCAGGTAGTCGTGTGCAAAACATGAATAAAACATTTTTTAAAGCTGATAAAATTTTCTATAAAACGAGTGTTTAATCATCAAAATTGGATGACTACAACCAATGTTATGGCTCCAAAAACCAAAAAAAATGGTTAATTTATGCAAAGTCAGCGAATCTCTTTGGAAAAATATTGACCTTTTGTGCGTTTTTGTGGTCATTAAACAAATGTCATAACTTTATTTGTATTTATCCCATATTGACAAATGAACATTCGTTTTATAGAAAATATTATCGGCTTTAAAAATGTTCTCTTCATGTTTTGCACACGACTAACAGGGAGCCACTTATTGCTAGAAAATTGGAATTAGTTCGATTTTAAAAAAAATTGAGCATGAGCAATCATATGAAAGGCTCCACACTAGATAGGCAGACTATGCTTTTCCTTCATAATTCAAAGTACATTTGCAGATAAATTTGGTTCGAAGTAGTACAAAATAAGTCACATTTGTTAGGCCTAGCTCTTGGACTATTACCTTCACATAGTTTTAGCAAAAAAAAGTGCCAAACGCAAGTTTTGCAACAAGGATGAGTCGAGTTTGGTCCTCATTTTTAGCGAATTTCATTTGAAAAAAAATCGCTAATGGGACAGGATTCATGGCGGAAGTCAAACCTCGAACCATGACGCAAATCCACTTCAGAATTCCCTGATCACGAAAAAATATGTTTTCGAAGCTCGTTGTATAACATTATTCCCGATTCAAAGTGATAGTTGTAAGGTTGGCAATACCAATGGCGGGAAAACTAAAGGGTGATCAAATTTTTTTTATCATAGGATTAGCATGGGAGCCGTTAAAAATTCTTCTTTTATTCCTTTATTGTTCGTTAATTTGTGATAAATGAGGTAAAAATTAATAGAACGACCATCGGTGCTAAAAATGGCCAATATTTCATAGATAATACTTCGATTATTCCAGGATTTTAAATATAGATTCAGGCTCTTATCACTACAGACTTGGATTTGTCCGATTTAACCCAGAAATAATAAAACCTAAACGGATGATTTAAACAAACATTTTATAAAAACGTGAATTTATTGAGTTATTTATTATTTTAGGGAGTAAATAAAATTGATTAATAAATTAAAACACCATTACGGTGAAAATCGGCTTGTTATCAGTTAATTTAAATACCTATAACAACTAATTTAAACAATTTAATGCAATAAAAAGGTAATTTTGTGTGTTTGTACAAAATAATTAATTACAAGTAACATTAATTAATAATAATAAATAAAAACACTATATTGTGATTTTTATCTTTTATCACTCATTTAAATACTCCTGACAACCCAATAAACCCCTATTTTTAAATGAATTAGTGATTTCACTGAGTTCATACGCCTAAAATTAATTAAATTAAAGCACTTCAAGAAAAATTTAAAGAAATAATCGTCATAAACAAGAAAAACCAAAAAAAACCCCATAAGGACTTCAACAACAATCACCCTTTCGTTATCAATTTCTTATCAGCGACGGTGGCGCTGCTACAGACTTTGAATCGCGAATATAAGTTCATAACTACAAACCTACGCTAAAACCTTTGTAGATAAACAATAACTGAGCTTAAAACTAACAAGTGCACACTGCCAATTTTAGAGGCATAGTTTGTATAACCGACTGGATAATTATGCGCATTTCCTTTAAAAATTACAGACAAAATGAGTAACGAGCAATGCTTCATAATTAAGTAACTGTTAAGGTTATAAAGCATGAAACAAAACCTTAAGCAAGAAATTGGTTGTTAAGCACGGAAACACGCATTCCAAAGGAAATTCGCCCGGCTTGTGGACCACCGCACAAGAATTTGTTTTCTGTGTCTGTCGTTCAGCATTTGTCGAGATTTTAGTTACCTTTGGGGTTTGCTAAGTCGATTAAAATAAAACAGTTAAAAGAAAAGTTTATCTTTACTGTTTGTTTATAACCTTCTCAGGAAGCAAGACAGGAAATACTTCGGGAGGTAAGTTAACCCCTAAATTTAGGACCTGCGCAGATATTGCAAGGATGTTGAATAAAGGGGATGAGGAATTAAGGAACATTTCTGACCCCATGGAAGTTGTATGAGATAGAGAAATAGGAGCAAACTTACCTTCCCTTAGGTTATAATTAAAAAAGGCGCCAAACGCAGGTTATGTAGCTAAGTTGTTAAACAATTCTTAGATGTCGAGTTTGCTTCTCAACTTTCTTCAGTGCTTTCGTTATTGTTACATTTGGTGCTTGTCAAGTCATTTGTGCTTATATTTTACATTTTGGACTCTAGGTAGCCACTTTAGTGAGAGTAATTGAAGCTTTACCGTTTACTTTTCGTAGAGAGTAAGTTAAATGTGTTAATATTTTGTCTTTTTTTAGCCTAGTGAAATGTTTTGCTAGTTTTCAAGATTCAATTTTGGTTGTAATGTTCTTAATTTTCTTTAATGTTGTTAATTTTAAGCAATATTGACAAAAAACAGTTAAAAGGTATGAACTTTTTTCTATTTGTTTATAACCTTCGCAAGCAAACAATGGGAAACCCATTGAGAGTAAAGTTTGCCTCTAAATTTTAAGACCTGCGCTGTTATAAAGGATCATAAGCATGCGCAGTTCGTACCAAGCATGTGCAGTTGGTTTATGACGTGTGTTTCGTGTTGAATTCTTCTCTATGTTTTGATTTTCGATGGGGTCACTTTGTTGAATGGCAATTCGACTTAGTGCGTCATCCCCTTTATTCAACATCCTTGGTTTACCCCTAAATTTAGGACCTGCGCAGGTATTGTAATGATTGTAAGCATGCGCAGTTCGTACCAAGCAATGGTAGTTTGTTTTTGTAGTGGATTCTCTATTCTTTTCTCTATTTTTGTTCTCGATAGAGTCACTTTGTTTTATGGCAAATTAATTAAGCGCGTCGTCCTCTTAAATCAAGATCCTTAGATCTTTAAAATGACATTACCTTCAGGAGTTTGGGGTGAATTTTCAATATGTTTGTTATACTCTCCCAATAACAATAGTATACCATCCTCTCCTACCTCATATTCACCTGTAAATTATAATTAAAATCATTTAGAAGCACTTTTGATCTTCTAGAATTTTCAGGACCATAGAAGGTTTGCTAGGCACATGAACTGGAGTAGACTACTCTACTCTGCACTATTCTTCTTTACTTTCAAATTTTTCATTTTGGAGTAATCTAGAGTAAACTCTGGATTAGATGCAGAAAAAGAGTAAATTGTGATTTCTTTGCATAATAATAAAGTTAAATTAAAAAGAATAATATTCCAAAAGTTATTTGATCTAAAACGGTAATATAGAAGTGAAATAAAAGTTCGACAAGAAGGTTATCCGTTAAATACGATCGTCTCTAAAGGTACACACAGCGTATCAGAAGATCCATTTAGATTCCATCTCCCTAGTTCTAGCGTATGCGATCGGATCCCCTCCGCATGGTTCATACAGCTAATATTACCGTATTGAGAGATCGTATCCAATACGATCCGTGTATCTAGAAGTGTGTGTGAACGTACTAACTGTTTTTGAAATATTGTATATTTTTTGTTTGAAGTTTTGTATATATTTGTAATCTTTTTACTTGTTGCAA
Source organism: Microvelia longipes (assembly GCA_018340805.1). Taxonomy (NCBI): domain Eukaryota; kingdom Metazoa; phylum Arthropoda; class Insecta; order Hemiptera; family Veliidae; genus Microvelia; species Microvelia longipes. The sequence continues at coordinate 4,394,664 of JACMZG010000032.1, read as the reverse complement.
ATATATAGTACGTTCACTCTCTAGATCCGCGGATCGTATAGAATACGTATACAATACGGTCAACTAACTTCACGGTTCTTGCAGCGTATTTGTTTAGTCGATCGAGTGATAACTGATCCCGCCAAAACATGGCGTCTTGTATAGTGAAGCTTCACTTTTGGTTATAAGGAAGTTTAAAACAAAAAATATATTTAATTAAATTGTGATTTCTTTGCATATTAATAAAGTTACACTAAAAAAAAAATATTCCAAAAGTTATTTGATCAAAAAAGGTTATATAGAAGTAAAATAAAGTGAAATAAAAGTTCGACGAGAAGGTTATCCGTTAAATATGATCGTCTCTAAAGGTACACACACAAAAAGACAGCGTATCGGAGGATCCATTTAGATTCCATCTACCTAGTTCTAGCGTATGCGATCGGATCCCCTCCGCATGGTTTATACAGCTTAAATTATCGTATTGAGAGATCGTACTCTATAAGATACGCGGATCTAAAGTGTGTGTGAACGTACTAAGCGTATCGGGGGATCCATTTAGATTCCATCTCCCTAGTTCTAGCGTATGCGATCTGATCGCCTTCGCATGGTTCATACAGCTAATATTACCGTATTGAGAGATCGTATTCAATACGATCCGCGTATCTAGAAGTGTGTGTGAACGTACTAACTGTTTTTGAAATTTTGTATAATTTTTGTTTGAAGTTTTGTATATATTTGTAATCTTTTTTTTACTTGTGGCAAATAAAGTTTGTTTGCATTATTTAACTCCTTAAGTTCCATAAACGAGATAAGAAGTCGTTCGTTAAAAAACTTTCAATTAAAAAGAAAAAAAGAACATACAACAAAAATATAGAAAGAAAATTAAATGGATTCACCTACCTTTTTAAGAAGTTTAGTGATCATAAAAACCCGTAAAACACATTTAAAAAACTAAGGCAGATGATAAAAAAAAATTAAAAAATGCGGAGTTTAATAAAAATCTAGATATAGATTTACATAACTCGGACTATTAAGATGACATACCTTAGAATAATACTATATATAGAAGGAGCATAATTGATGACAGCGAAGCGGGTTCACTGGTGGTCTTAAGCAATGCTGCCACTCTACTAATCTTCTTCTTCTTCTTTCTTATTTTTTTGTCTTTAACTTAATATGTTCGACATTACTCACTGTTTGATTAAACCATCTTTTTATTTATGTATTTTTTTGGGAGCCATAGGACCTCTTCTTTTTAGAATTTTACATTTGAAATACGACTATCATTTGGTCATAGAAATAATATTACTAGAGGGGACCTATTGGTTGAATTTTGAAACATCAAAAAATAACCTGACTACCTTCCCTAAAAATGTAAACAAATAATCATTACAAGGTTACACTTATATAGAAGAACGTTAAAATTACAAATCAAAACACAAACAATGTGCGGAAAGCCGAAAACAATTGATTTATTATAACCTTAACTTACTTTTAGAGGAGGTTTCAGTGAGGTTACACAGAGCCCCAAAAATATGTTTCAGGCCTCTCGATGTATTAAGATAGGATATGCCCCCTCTAGTATATATCTTTATGTTGTTTATAACAAAGTTGGTAATACTTCCGGTTGCCGCATTATTACGCTTTATCATTAATTAATGATCGATTATTAATAAAATACTAATATAAATATTGGTAAATCACAAGATTTAATCATTTTAAATTGTATTTAAACGTTTTTAATTAAATTATATTAAAATTAGTCCTCGTCAACTAGATGTAGATTCTCGTATTTTTTGGGGACAGCACCCCCAAAATTTATAAGAAGGAACCGACCAACAATTTTTTTTTATTTGTAAAAACCGTTTCAGGTTTTTACATTGTTTTTTTTGTTTTATACCAAAAAAAAATTGTTTTTTTTGGGGGGCAGCACCCCCAAAATTTATAAGGGGGAGCCGACCAAATAATTTTTTTTTATTAGCTCAAAATCCGTTTCAGGTCATTAGAAGTTGTTTAAGTTGTAGAAGCAATACATTTTTTTGATATTTTTGGTGGCAGCCCCCTAAACTTATAAGGGTGTCCGACCTAAAAAAATAAGAATAAAATAAAACCAAACATGTTAGAATAAAATCATAAAATCAGGGGAGTAAAATGCTATTTTCCCTCTCGCAATTACCTCGGGAATAAACACATAAATCCCTCGGCTTCGCCTTGGGAGTTAAATACTTTGTTTCCCTCGGCTTACGCCTTAGGAACCAACTAACTGCACAGAGAAATAATAGCATTCTTTACTCCCTTGGTGCATAAATAACTATTATTTGTTACTTAAGATCTTTTTTCATTAGTGGATATTCATAACATTTATAAAATAATGTTTTCTTGTTAGGGTGGTACCCCTACTTAAGACCACCAGTAAACCGGCTTTCGTGTTATCAGTTGAATTATATTGTGTGTTACGGTCAGAGACTATAGATACTTAAACAGTAAGACTGTCGACTCAATGGTGGGAAAATTTGGATTCCGGTCGACACTAGCGCGGCGAAGGACCTACCTTTCAATTGAGTGGGCGTGTCTTAATTTCCCGCTATTTGCCCACAGTCAGTTTGAAATTTAATTTTTATACTTTGTGTAGTTATACTTCTAACAAACCCTACCACTTTAATCTTACACAGAGAGCTTCTGATTATTTTTAAGTTTTTCATTCAAGTAATTTATTAATTTAATTGATTCAATCAGGTAATAATGAAATAGTGGCTAAAGTTTACACCTGGTAGAAGATAGATTTTGGCATTTTAATTAAATTTGCAAGATGCGCACATGTGATTAAATGTAATTACCTGATAAAATCGACTAAATCAATAAATTAATTAAATGAAATTTACACTTATCTGCCATCAGTAGCGTTCTCTGGAAGTTTTAAAAAGGTTTCTATTTACTTTTAGGCCCGTATTCAGAATCATTTTAAAAAAATCTCTCCTAGGTTGTTCCTAGCCTTCTCCTAGGTTGTTCCTAGCTTTCTCCTAGGCCTAGCGGTATTCAGAATCAGTTTTTGAAATCTTTCCTAGGTTGTTCCTAGGTTGTTCCTAGCTTCTTCCTAGCCTTCTCCTAGCTTTTAAAAAATCAACCCTAGGAATGATTTTACGTAAATTTATTCGTGCTAAAACGTTAATATAACAAAAATAGAATAAAAACTTACATTAGAGTTAATTATAACTTAATTTTATTAATTATCTTTGCAATAATTTGAACCTCAATTTTACGTAAACAGACATTTTTTGACAACTAGCGCTACCTAGTAGAGAACTGTAAAACTAATAATATTGAGATATTCTACAAAAATAAACAAATGATTTGTAAACAAACCTGGCACAGAATAAACTCCCTTAAAATACGTAAATTTGTAATAACAACAAACTTATTTATAGTTGCCGATTATTTTAAAGTATATCTAATGTGAAAGTGCGTGACCTTGACCCAGTGAAGGTTTGAAACTAGAGAATGATTTGCATTTTATTTTCACTTATGAAGAAATCATTATATGTCATTAATGTACTATTTAAATGTTTATACAATAACATAGTTAGTGATAATAAAAACAGGTTAAACTTTCGTAGAGTGTATGGGTGCCACATTTTTGAATTGTAAGTTTATAGAAGAAATTATTATATTTGACATAAATAAATCATCATATTATAGGGTTGTATAAACCCTACAGTTGGTACTTCCATTTTTCACACTGATCTATAAAGTCATATCACGTAAAGTCAAATTAGTTTACGTAGCAATTAGTTCGTTTTAGGCGTTTTAAAAGCGGTTTGCTTAGCTTAACTTAGCTGATCTTTCTAATCAAATCAGTATTAAACATCTCTGAGTTCATACGTTGTGAACGTAGAGATCACGATTTTCTTTACGTCGTGAACTGTGTGTATATTTTATAGTATTCATAAGCCTATTGCTTAGGGAAAAAACATTTGTTATAGCTTAACAAAAATTAAAAAATGTAAATGGAATGTAAAAAATTTGCTTCGGGTATATAATCGACCATATCAAATATAAATACGTCACGGAAGTTACGTTTTGTTGCAGAACGTTTCTTTGTTTACATAATAAAGCAATGCTATTGGTCACTTTAGGATCACAAAAAATAAATAATAGGATCCTTTGTTTCATTTTGTTTTGATATGAGCCAATATGTATTTTGTGACGTCACACTTTCGCGACGATTAACATAGTGATCATGAAGAAAATATACAGGGTGGTGCATTTCACCCTGCACTGGTGCATTTCACCAATACATCACTTTGATTAACTCAGCTTCGTATGGAGCTATCGCGATAAAATTCGTTACAACCCCACTAAGTTGACAGCTGGAAGTTTGAATACCCAATTATTATGTTGTTAATCGTCTGGTATGTATGGTCATCATATTACCAGTATGTGATTTTTTACAGTAACTTTAGATTATATTGGAGCGAACCTTTGCGTCATATTCTGAACATTTGATACTAATAAAATGAAATTCGGTAATTTTTTTGTAATTTTCCCGGGGATGGACCCCAAAATTTATAAGGGGACCCGTCCAAAAAAAAACATTTTTTACTGGCGCAATATCCGTTTCAAGTCAAAAGAAGTTGTTTGGAGCAAAAAACAAATTTTTGATTTTTTTGGGGCAACACCCCCCAAAATTTAAAAGGGGGAGCCAACCAAAAAAAAAATTTAATGGCTCAAAATCCGTTTTAGGTCAATAGAATTTGTTTGGAGCAATAAAAAAATTTTTTGATTTTTTTGGGGCAGCACCCTCAAAATTTATAAGGGGTAACCGAACAAATTTTTTTTTTATTGCCTCAAAATCCGTTTCAGGTCAAAAGAAGTTGTTTGGAGCAATAAAAAAAATTAGACTTTTTGGGGCAGCACCCCCCAAAATGTATAAGGGGAGCCGACAAAAAAATTGTTTTTATTAGCTCGAAATCCGTTTCAGGTCAAAAGAAGTTGTTTGGAGCAATAAAAAAATTTGACTTTTTGGGTCAGCACCCCCAAAATTTATAAGGGGGAGCCAACCAAAAAAAATTTTAATGGCTCAAAATCCGTTTCAGGTCAGTAGTAGAATTTGTTTGGAGCAATAAAAATTTTTTTGATTTTTTTGGTGCAGCACCCCAAAATTTTAAAGGGTAACCGACCAAAATATTTTTTTTATTGCCTCAAAATCCGTTTCAGTCAAAAGAAGTTGTTTGGAGCAATAAAAATTTTTTTTTTATTTTTTTTGGGGCAGCACCCCAAAATTTATAAGGGTAACCGACCAAAATATTTTTTTATTGCCTCAAAATCCGTTTCAGGTCAAAAGAAGTTGTTTGGAGCAATAAAAAAAATTAGACTTTTTGGGGTCAGCACCCCCAAAATTTATAAGGGGTGACAACCAAAAATTTTTCGCCCTGAACCACTCTTGTTTACCCAAAACGGATTTTAAGCTCAAAAACAATTTATTAAAATAGAACAAAAAATGACTAGAGACAATCTAGGGACGATTTAAGGTACCTCTCTACCTACCTTGGATCTTCCTAGGTTGTTCCTAGTTTTTTCCTAGCCTTTTCCTAGAATTTAAGGTGCAAAGTTAGGAAAAGGCTAGGAGAAACCTAGAGAGATCTCTTCCTAGCCTTGGGACGGTTAAAAATGTTCTAAAATGGACACTAAAGCTAGGAAGAAGCTAGGAAAAAGCTAGGAACAACCTAGGAACAACCTAGGAAGAACCTAGGAGAGATTTTTTTTGAAACTTTTGATCATTCTGAATACGGGCCTTAGTTTCTGAATTTTTGAAATACAGAACATGCAACGGCGGACCGTTTTTGTGAAAAATAAATGCAGAAAACAATCATTTTATAATAATAATAAATGTAGCTGTCATAACCAAGAATTGCCATGGTATTTAAATATAAAAATATAATCAGTCATTTTTGGAAAGCTATTGGAGTTAGTTTATGAGTTGTCCACACCGGTCCGCCGCAGCGCTATTTTTAGTAGCTTGCGATAATCGAGTCCAAACTTTTCCTCATTTAAGTTAACCCCCCCTGGTTACGGTCCTATGCTCCTTCTATATTAGTATTATTCTAAGTGACAGACTGACCCTCTATTATCTTATCAATATCATAAATTTGAATATAATCTTGATTTTCAACTTCTATTTTTTCTTCAGATACCATTCTATGATTTCTTAATCTGCTTAAATCTTCTTTAAGGTTTATTGAAAAATTTTCTTATCTCTTATAGTTGAGGTTTTTTATCTTTTTTATATTTCTTTAAATAGTGATTATATTTTGACAAATTAAGTCATTTAAATAGTTTTAAACATAGAGATGTTGTCACGAGAAACCTACTGGTTGAATTTTAAAACATCAAAGAGATAGTGTTACATAAAGGTTGAGTCGTTACATGCACTCAATGCTATGGTACCAAGGTCCGAATTTTGCTAAAAATTCCGGTACGGAGGTCCGTATGTTAAGCGAATTTCCTTTAAAATGCGTGCTATTTGCTTAAGAATCCAATTCATTCCTAAGTTTCTGGTTTATAACTTTAGTAGCGGATAAGAGCTAGTAACTAAAGTGATGTAGAAATTCACACTGTAGGGGATGGGGGGATCCAACTCCCCGAAATAAGCTGTTTTAGATGGGCCTGCTTTAGTTCATCGTTTCTCCACTAGTGGCAGGTCGGTTCATCTTGTTTGGCATATATAAACTAATTAGTTCTTCATTTTCAGGATTTAAATTATTTAAAGGTAATTTTATTTTAAATCGTATTAATTATTTTAAAATTAAATTTCATAAAATGTTAAAAAATATAAACGCTGTGTTTATTTTTAACTAGACCTGATATCATAACAACCATGACATGCAGAAATGGAAATTAATTTGCGTGTTTATCGCTTTTTTATTTGTTCTTTTAATGGAAAAAAATTGTCTTGTTTACATTCTAGTTTACAAACATCTCGATTTAAAGCTGATAACAATATTGATAACAGTTGTACAAGGTGAAAACTAGCGCTCGGTGCGGTAGTTGATGCAACTAGCCCCTGTTTTTTTTGGACCACCTTAAACCAGAGAGTTGGACCACTGTGTCCCCCCCCCCCCCCCCATACTGTATGAATTTCTACATCAATTTACTAATAACTATTTTTTTTGTTTTTCGCGCTGAAACCTTTCAAAGATAAGCATTAACTTAGCTTTAAATTTTTGCAAATAACAGTTTGCGATACTAACTTTGGATGGAGAGCATATTTTGTATAACTAATGGGATATGCGCATTTCCTTTGAAAATCCAGAAAAAAATGAGTAACTACAGTCTACCGTTTAGTTGAAAAATCTTGACAGGCCAGTTTAGGCACCGCCGATTCTAAAGAAAATATCCCTGTTAGAAGGGAGCGAGAAAAAACAATGTCAACAGATCAGCTTATTTTTACCCGTATTTTCTTGGCGATATTTTTTTTTACATTACGTTTGAGTAGTTTTATTTTATAATATAATTTTTACAATTAATTTGAAAGTAGTTTTCAAAGCGATGTAAACACAAGAAGAACCACAAACAAAGTGAACGATTGCCGGGAAGATGGTTTTTTCCCTACAGCGGTTATGGTGGTAGGGATTTTTTTCTCTTTTCAGTGAAGGGTTGGCAGCGCTTCTCTGATGGTCAATCCCCGAATGCTTATACCTTAGGATTTTTAAACTACAGTCTATCGTTTAGTTGTGCAACTCAGCTGTAAACAAAGAGACTAAAACTATTAGAGAGAGATACAACATTTCTTATCATTCCTTGGGTAGCTAGGCCCGACGGTACATTGGTGACGTCATTTTTATTTTTCCTAATAATTACAATTTCACGTAATATACATTATGTTTCGACTATTTTGTTTAAATCAAGTAAATGAATTTAAAATAAGTTTTAATTTATTATTTGCATGTATTCTTTAATTGTTAGTTTTGAATAAAGTGGTTTAATATGGCATCACTGAAAAATGTCCGCCGTTAGTAGAATGCATACTACAATAGAAGTTGTAGAGGGGTGGGGGAGTATCTAGTCTCTCTCTAGGGAGACTATAGTAGGGGTAAGTACAGTTACGGGCACCTATGGAAACTGTCTCACTTCCAGACCTCTTATCACTGTGTTAAACGGGTCCTGTACTCCCTCTAATAGTATTAGTCTCTTTGATGCTACAATAGGAGTTGTAGAGGGGTGGGAGATCTAGTCTTCTCTTGACTATAGTAGGGAAAGTACAGTTACGGCACCTATGGAAACTGTCTCTTCCAGACCCCTTATCACTGTGTTTAAACGGGTCCTGTACTCCCTCTATAGTATTAGTCTCTTTGATGCTACAATAGAGTTGTAGAGGGTAGGGAGTATCTAGTCTCTCTCTTGACTATAGTAGGGGAAAGTACAGTTACGGCACCTATGGAAACTGTCTCACTTCCAGACCCCTTATCACTGTGTTAAACGGGTCCTGTACTCCTCTAATAGTATTAGTTCTTGATGCTACAATAGGAGGTAGAGGGGTGGGGAGTATCTAGTCTCTCACTTGACTATAGTGGGGGTAAGTACAGTTACGGCACCTATGGAAACTGTCTCACTTCCAGACCCCTTATCACTGTGTAAATCGGGTCCTGTACTCCCTCTAATAGTTTTAGTCTCTTTGGCTGTAAATAATGATCATAGAATAAAGAATACTAATAATAATGATAATACTGCTGTATTAATGATTTTAAAATGATAATGATTTTACTCCTGTAGAAGCTTATTAATGAGCGAACAGAGGCAATAATAAATTGCTAAAACAGTAAATATCACTTTACAGCCAAGGCTGTAAATTTTAGAGCATAAACAAATCAAATTCGTCATAACGTCAACACTACGTAAGACCGAAAGTAAAGAAAATGTTTTTGTCATGTCCCTTCTTATTGACTCAACACTAAACTACGACAAAAAGCTTTTTCAAAACCAAACATAAATTTTAAAAAATCGGGTACAGGGTACCTCGGAACTTTTCCTCATCACATCGGTTTTGCTACGCTCAACCTCCCTGCTTCGGACTCGCTTCGCTCGTCCTCAGAATATACAATTCGCCAATTTTAAACTGCAACAAGTCTTTGGACTCGCTTCACTCTTCCTCAGATATTAAATACATCATTCGAGGCGGTCACCCATACAGCACTGACCAGTCACAATGCTGCTTAATTATTTCTAATTTAACAAAAACCATGTATACTTATCGTATTGAAACGAAACATAGTGTACTTATTTATCAAGTAAAGGTACACACTTGTACCGAATTTCAACTCAATCGGATCACTTCCTGATTTTTTACAATTTTTTTAAAAAACGTACACAAGTCATTCGACAAAAATTGAACTAATGCTGATAATAAGATAAAACTTGACACATATGTTAGTCTTATACATAGCCACATGTGTGCTGAATCTCAATCCGATCCCATAATTTTTCCACGTTTTATGATTTTTCCAAAATTTTGCTGAGTCATTATTGCGTTATGACGTCATAAAAATTATATTCGAAACAGCACAACTACGCGGTAGAGGATTTTTGCACAAAATTTCAACTCTCTAGCATAAATACACTGGGAGCTACGATGATAACAGACATACGCACACACATTACACCCCCTGTTAGGGTGTGTAATGACCCCATGGTACAAGTTGACGCCTGGCAACCCTAACAGGGGTAATACCCATGGTACCAAGCCTGACGCCTGCAACCCTAACAGGGGGTGTAAATACGCCCATGGCTACAAGCCTAACGCCTGGCAACCCTAACAGGGGGTGTAATGACCCCTGGCTAAACAAGCCTGACGCCTGCAAAACCCTAACAGGGGTGTAATGACCCATTGGCACAGCTTACGCCTGGCAACCCTAAAGGGGTGTAATGACCCATGGCTAAACGCCTAACGCCTGGCAACCCTAACAGGGGTGTAATGACCCCATGGCTACAAGCTACGCCTGAACCCTAACAGGGGGTGTAATGACCCATGGCTATAAGCTAACGCCTGCAACCCTAAAGGGGGTGTAATACCCCATGGCTACAAGCCTGAGCCTGGCAACCCTAACAGGGTGTATGACCCATGGCTACAAGTCCTAATGTAATACCCCATGGCTACAAGCCTAACGCCTGGCAACCTAACAGGGGTAATGACCCATGTACAAGCTAACGCCTGGCAACCCTCAGGGTGTAGACCCATTCAGCCTAACGCCTGGCAACCCTAACAGGGGTGTAATGACCCCATGGCTATAAGCCCTAAACGCCTGGCAACCTAACAGGGGGTGTAATGACCCCAAGGCTGCAAGCCTAACGCCTGGCAACCCTAACCAGGGGGTTGTAATGTACCCCATGGCTACAAGCCTACGCCTGGCAACCCTAACAGGGGGTGTAATGACCCCATGGCTACAACCTAACGCCTGGCAACCCCAACAGGGTGTTAATGACCCATGCCTAACGCCTGGCAACCTAACAGGGGTGTGAATGACCCCTGGCTATAGCCTAACGCTGGCAACCCTAACAGGGGTTGTAATGAACCCCAATGGCTGCAAGCTAACCCGTGGCAACCCTAACAGGGGGTGTAATGAACCCATGGCTACAAGCCTAACGCCGGAAACCCTAACAGGGGGTGTAATGACCCCATGGCTACAAGCCTAACGCCTGGCAACCAACAGGGGTGTAATGACCCAGCTTAGCCTAACGCCGGCAACCCTACAGGGGTAATTAACCAAGGCTGCAAGCCTAACGCCTGGCAACCTAAACAGGGTGTAATGACCCCATGGCTACAGCCTAACGCCTGGCAACCTAACAGGGGGTGTAAATGACCCCATGGCTACAAGCCTAACGCCTGGCAACCCTAACAGGGGTGTAATGACCCCATGGCTACAAGCCTGAACGCCTGGCAACCCTAACAGGGGGTGTAATGACCCCATGGAACAAGCCCTAACGCCTGGCAACCTAACAGGGGTGTAATTGACCCAATGGCTGCAAGCTAACGCCTGCAACCCTAACAGGGGGTTGAATGACCCCGATGGCAAGCCTAGGCCTGCAACCTACAGGGGTGTAATGACCCATGGCTACAAGCCTGACGCTGGGCAACCCTAACAGGGGTGTAATGACCCATGGCTACAAGCCTAACGCCTGGCAACCCTAACAGGGGTGTAATGACCCCATGGCTACAAAGCGACGCTGGCCAACCCTAACAGGGGTGTAATGACCCAAATGGCTACAAGCCTAACGCCTGGCAAACCCTAACAGGGGTGTAATGACCCATGGCTACAAGCCTAACGCCTGGCAACCCTAACAGGGGTTGTAATCCCAAGGCTGCAAGCCTAACGCCTGGCAACCCTAACAGGGGGTGTAATGACCCCATGGCTACAAGCCTAACGCCTGGCAACCCTAACAGGGGGTGTAATGACCCCATGGCTACAAGCCTAACGCCTGGCAACCCTAACAGGGGGTGTAATGACCCCATGGCTACAAGCCTAACGCCTGGCAACCCTAACAGGGGGTGTAATGACCCAGGCTACAAGCCTAAGGCCTGGCAACCCTAACAGGGGGTTTGTAATACCCCATTGGCTACAAGCTTGGACGCTGGCGAACCCTAAAGGGGTTGTAATGACCCCAATGGCTTACAAGCCTAATGCCTGGCAACCCTAACAGGGGGTGTAAGACCCAACGGCTGCAAGCCAACGTCTGGCAACCCTAACAGGCAGGGTGTAATGACCATGGCACAACCTAACGCCTGGCAAACCCTAACAGTGGGTGTAATGACCCCAGGCTACAAGCTACCTGGCAACCCCTAGACAGGGGTGTAATGACCCCAAGGCTGCAAGCCTAACCCTGGCAACCTAACAGGGGGTGTAATGACCCATGCTACAAGCCTGACGCCTGGCAACCCTAACAGGGGGGTAATGAACCCCATGCTACAGCCTTAACGCCTGCAACCCTAAACAGGGGAGTAAGAGCCCCAGGCTTGCAAGCTAACGCCCTGCACCTAACAGGGGAGTAATGACCCAGGTGCAAGCCTTGACGCCTGGCAACCCTAACAGGGGGTGTAAGACCATATGGCTAACAAAGCCTAACGCCTGGCTACCCTAACAGGGGGGTGTAATGACCCCAAGGCTGCAAGCCTAACGCCTGGCAACCCTAACAGGGGGTGTAATGACCCCATGCTACAAGCCTAACCCTGGCAACCTAACAGGGGATTAAATGACCCCAAGGCATGCAAGCCTGACGCCTGGCAACCCTAACAGGGGATAATGACCCAAGGCTGCAGCCTGACGCCTGGCAAACCCTAAGGGGTTGAATACCATGGCTACAGCCTGGACCGGGCAACCCTAACAGGCGGGATGTAATGACCCCATGCTACAAGTCTGACGCCTGGCACACTAACAGGGTGTACATGACCCAAGCTGCAAGCCTTGACGCTACCGTTGGAGTTAAAGAGCATAAACCAGATTATTTACGAAAACATGTATTCAAAAGAAATTCGCTCGGAATGTGGAGTTCCCTACCAAAATTTTTCATCTGCTAACGCACGTCTGAATTTTTCACACACGTGCAGTATAGGAGTTTCCCACTTAGTTTACTCATTTCTTTTTATTTTTAGTGATTTATTTAATTGTATTATTTTTCTTATTTTATTTTAGTTTAATTAATATTATTTATTATTATTATTATTATATATATTATAATCGTATACATATATTATATGATATTATTTTATTTTATATTAGGATACTTATATTATTATAATTAGTACGACATATTATTATTATTTTATTTTATTTTAATATTATTATTTAAATGATTATTATATTATATAATTATAATGACGACCAACGCTAAAATCATATTGACAGCCCGCCAAATTCTCAATGCTTTCAACCTCTGGTTTTTAATAAAAAAATTCCCTTCTTTTATGTAACAAAAAAATTTCCTACCTGCAACACTGGAAATCATTTATGTTTGAATTTTATTATTTGTTTTATTTGATTATCGATTTGAATTTTAAAAATATTATTTACTTTTAAGAAGGAAATATTGTTGTGATCTGATAAATTTTACCAACTAAGTGTTGCTTTAATTCGTTCGGGAAGTAGAATTAAGTGGAGTAAAGTGTGTCACACGTAATGCAATGCATCATAATAGTTCTTTGATAAAAGTTTTGACGATTAAATAAATTGCCAGCAAAATTACTTTCCCAAACAAACTGCTTTTTTGTGTCAAGTTTGAATATAAGTTGAAATTGCTATTGTTTCATATAAATAAAAATAATATGACCACAATAGCATTCAAGACGTAAAAAAATCACAAGACTTGTCATCTATTGAAAGACAAGGACATTTTCAAAAAAAATGCTGGTCTCTTGTTGACAGAGCACAGAAAAAAACAATGCGGCTGATCAAATAGCAAGATGCTTGAGAATACGTCAATGTCCATGCTCAAATTAAGGCACTCAGATTCATATTACAACTTCGCAATAATTGGATTAAATGACAGATTGAATGAACACGGAAACGAAATAAAACAGATCAATTGCACAAGAGGAAAGTAAAAGCGACGCAGGTACAAATATTTAACACCAGGTTGCCTTTTTATGATTTTATTTACGAAAAAAGGTATTTTTTATACCGGAGGTTGGCATGGAGGGTGGAGGAGGAACAGAGCGGGCGCTGAACCAATAGAATTCTTTCCCTCCAGATTTTTGGCCGCTGTCAGTTGATTTAGCGTGTGTGTACTATAGTACTACATATATTATTAGTATATATTATTTATTTTAATTTTAAATTTTATTATATTTTTTATTATTTATTTATGTATTTTATTAGTATTAGTTATCTCTTTTATATTGAGATTGTGTTTCGTTTAACTTTTTGACATATTTTAATTTTTTTCTTTCAAATTTAATTATTATTCAACATTTCAAACCTACCTAATTTTACTTTTGTTGCCACTTGTTACGACTTAATTTGTTGTATTCCCCACACTCAGATCTCTTGATTTTCGTGTTGATCCAATAATGTAATGTAAGTATATTATTTTTAATCCATTGGAAACAGGAATAAACTGTACAAACACTCCACCTCAAAAAATCTAATATTTAATGAAGTAAATTAACAGGGTTGTAATAAACATATTTTTTTACAATAAAAAGATCAAATTAATAAAAAACAATGTAGAACATTCGAAGAATCAGCTCACAATCATACTGCTGTTGGATGAATGAATATCCCTCGACAAGTTTCGGGATAATTTGCCATCGATCAGAAGGCGGGGCAACATCTAGCTCTCAACTCATAATTATACAATTTAATTATGCAAGTGTAAGATATTGAGAGAGTGTGCAACTATTCATTGTTTTGCAAAATCGTAGTACAAATGATAAATAAAGTTCTGATCAGTGAATTACTTCTAGACTTCAATTTGGAGCACACAAGCTCCTTCATTGGCTTCGCAAGCCTTCATTTTCAGAGGGTCGCCGTGCTCATTGAGGAACTAGAGTTAATCCACTTATATAACTTATTTAGTTGAGAGGCTCGAGTTGTTTCCCCCGCCTGCTATGATGGGTTATGCCGAAACTGCTCCAGGATATTGTACAAAACAGCAAGTATCGACGGTTAGCTGAATTCTTCGATTGCTTCTTCAACTGCGTAAAATACAACCTTTTTTAATTTAACATTCTCACAAAGTATTTAAAGAGAGGGTCATATCAGGGCGGGTACCTTAAATGAGGAAAAAGTTTGGTCATTATCGCAAGCTACTAAAAACTCAGCGCTGCGCGGACCGGTGCGGACAACTTAGAACTAACCCCAAATAGTTCCAAGATGACTGATATATTTAAATTTATGAATACCATGACTATTCTTGGCTGTAGGACAGCTAATTTATTATTATTATTAAATGACTGTATGTATTTTCACAAAAACGGTATTCGCCG
>JACMZG010000032.1:4302899-4370441 GCA_018340805.1 Microvelia longipes | reverse complement strand
AGTTCCATAACTATAACTTTACCCCTACCTTCCTGTTCCTCTTCAATAGCCAATAACTTGACTATGTTTTCGTGCTTCACTTTCTTCAGAACCTCAAACTCTCTCAACTGGACGTCATGGGGTCTCATGTGACTGAGCTGATTGAATGTTTTCACTGCTACAGGCTCCCCTGTGTTTTTGTTGACGCCCTGGAACACCGCTCCCGTGGCCCCCTTGCCCAGTACACTGGTAGTGCACCAAACATAGTTTGCTGACCCCCGTAAGAATGACATTCTCAAATTATTATCTTAAAACGATGCAATTTCAGAAGCTTAAATGTACAGTTAAAAATATCAATCAAGAGAAAATATCATAAGATAAATTCTATGTTTGAGTTCAACCACATAAATATTTTAACGCAGAAATTTTGAGTTAACATAACTAACTAATAAACCGCTTATTTACCTTGAAAAATTAACAAAACAAATAATTCTGGACGTTAATCACAAACGTAATTTCACAAAAAAAATCTAATAAAAAGTAAAAATAAATAAGTACATTGCAGTAAAAGTACAATGAATTACGGAGGGTCCCTTTAGAATTAATTCTGGCGTCCCCTCAAAAATATGGAAATACCCGGGTTCATTCACACAATCCAGGTATAAAAGAATGTCTGGATTAGTATTTTAAACTAAAGGTTTAGTATTTTTACCCCTTGCATAGAGATAATTGTTATTTAATAGACAATATAAGACATTTTAAGGCAATAACATGTTGCAATATTAATATTTTACTAATTACAAACTTTAGAATATAAAAATGTAAAATAATATTGGTAAAATAAAAATTTAGGATATTATTTAAAAATACGTAAATATAAATACCATTGCATCATAACAAAGTACTAAAACCTTAAAATAAATCGCCTCACTGATTGTTGGGATATATGAGCTATAAAGTAGTCAACTACAACCTATGCACAACATTATGTAGCATTATGCAATATGTGCCCCGCAGTATTTTATAATTATTTTGTAACATATAAATTATTGCATATGAATAACAGTGATATAAGAAAAATGTCATTTCTAAGTTTAATACTACCTTCCCATAAATCGCCTCACTGATTGTTGGGATATATGAGCTATAAAGTAGTCAACTACAACCTATGCACAACATTATGTAGCATTATGCAATATGTGCCCCGCAGGATTTTATAATTATTTTGTAACATATAAATTATTGTATATAAATAACAGTGATATAAGAAAAATGTCATTTCTAAGTTTAATGCTACCCTTACATAAATCGTCTCACTGATTGTTGGGATATATGAGCTATAAAGTAGTCAACTACAATCTATGCACAACATTATGTAGCATTTTGCAATATGTGCCCCGCAGTATATTTAATTTATTTTGTAACATATAGATTATGGTATATGTATAACAGTGGAATAAGAGCAAATGTCATTTCTTAGTTTAATGCAAACGTTCCATAAACAAATCCCAATATTGTTACATCATATGAGCTATATAACAGTAAACTGCATTCTATAAACAACAATATATCGCATTCTGTAATATGTGACGCGTAGTATTTTTAATTTATTTTGTAACATATATATTATGGTATATGTATAACAGTGGAATAAGAGCAAATGTCATTTCTTAGTTTAATGCAAACGTTCCATAAACAAATCCCAATATTGTTACATCATATGAGCTATATAAAAGTAAACTGCATTCTATAAACAACAATATATCGCATTCTGTAATATGTGACGCGTAGTATTTTTAATTTATTTCGTCACATATATATTATAGTATATGTATAACAGTGGAATAAGAGCAAATGTCATTTCTTAGTTTATTGCTAACGTTCCATAAACAAATCCCAATATTGTTACATCATATGAGCTATATAACAGTAAACTGCATTCTATACACAACAATATATTGCATTCTGCAATATGTGACGCGTAGTATTTTAATTTTTTTGTAACATATTTATAATGGCATATGTATAACAGTGGAATAAGAAAAAAGGTCATTTCTTAGTTTAATGCTAACGTTGCATAAACCAATCCCAATAATGTTACAACATTCAAGCTATATAACAGTAAACTGCATTCTATACACAACAATATATTGCATTCTGCAATATGTGACGCGTGGTATTTTTAATTTATTTTGTAACATATTTATAATGGCATATGTATAACAGTGGAATAAGAAAAAAGGTCATTTCTTAGTTTAATGCAAACGTTCCATAAACCAATCCCAATATTGTTACAACATATGAGCTATATAACAGTAAACTGCATTCTATACACAACAATATATTGCATTCTGCAATATGTGACGCGTAGTATTTTTAATTTATTTTGTAACATATATATTATGAATATGAATAACAGTGGAATAAGAGCAAATGTCATTTCTTAGTTTAATGCTAACGTTCCATAAACAAATCCCAATAATGTTACAACATTCAAGCTATATAACAGTAAACTGCATTCTATACACAACAATATATTGCATTTTGCAATATGTGACGCATAGTATTTTTAACTTATTTTGTAACATATATATTATGTATATGTATAACAGTGGAATAAGAGCAAATGTCATTTCTTAGTTTAATGCTAACGTTCCATAAACAAATCCCAATATTGTTACATCATATAAGCTATATAACAGTAAACTGCATTCTATACACAACAATATATTGCATTCTGCAATATGTGACGTGGTATTTTAATTTATTTCGTACATATAAATAATGGCATATGAATAACATTGAATAAGAGCATATGTCATTTCTTAGTTTAATGCTAACGTTCCATAAACAAATCCCAATATTGTTACAACATATGAGCTATATAACAGTAAACTGCATTCTATACACAACAATATATCGCATTCTGCAATATGTGACGCGTAGTATTTTTAATTTATTTCGTAACATATAAATTATGGTATATGTATAACAGTGGAATAAGAGCAAATGTCATTTCTTAGTTTAATGCTAACGTTCCATAAACAAATCCCAATATTGTTACAACATATGAGCTATATAACAGTAAACTGCATTCAATACACAACAAATATCGCATTCTCAATATGTGACGGGTAGCAATTTTTATTTATTGTAACATATATATAATGGCATTTCTCTCTTGTTAGAAGATAAAAAATTATAATTTTTGCCATAATGGCAAACTAAAAAAATTACTTTAAAAATTAATAATTATATAATGGTGCAGGGCCAAAAAAGTGAGTGACCTTAATCCGTTAACCCCTACTCTAAGTAACATATTTTGAGTATTCAGTGTGTAAATAAAGTTAAATGATTTTTAATAAGGAGAATTCCAAAAAAATATAAAATTGTGGGAAATGTCAGGTAGAAGTGCATTTACTGGTATTTCCCTACGCTTGGGGTAATTGACCAGGTAGTTGCTGCAGTTAAGCCTACACAGACGCCGATTTCAATAGGATCATCAAGTTTTACTTAATCCTTTTACATTTTATGGGGTGTGTCATAAATAAATCCTATTTAGTTGAGGGTTTTTAATTTTTTTGGGATTTTCCTTATTTAAAATTATTTACCTTTTGACTTTATTTTCGACTGAATACTCTAAATATGTTATTTAGATTAAGGGTTAACGGATTAAGGTCATTCACTTTTTTGGCCCTGGACCATTTCATAATTATTAATATTTAAAGTAATTCTTTTTAGTATGCAATTATGACAAAAATTATAATTTTTTACCTTATAACAGGAGAGAAAAGCATTGCAATAAGAGAAAATTGGAGCTCTCTTTTTCCATCTGGTTTGCGCCCTTTTTATTTTTATTAACATGAGTGATTAGAAGTAATTTAACACATCTCTCATATTAAAATAAAATGAATTCAGGCATCAGAGTTCTTTGCTGCAGTAACAGCTATTTTCTCTTAATATTGTAAAGCTTCATTAGACATCGATACTAATGATGAAAATAAATCAGGATTAAGGAGACCCATTCTAAAAAATTCTACTATCACTACTGTCACGCAGAACTTTATACAATGGCTCTCCCCCCCTGACCTAACTGTGACGTATTTGATATCATTTTCTTAGCTGACCTAATCATTTTGTTATTGAAGATGACTTATAAATTACTATTTACAACTTATTATCAATATACATATATTACACATTTAATATAATACAACTATAATTAACATATATGACTAATAACTTGGCACATTTTTTACCTTAATATCTATGGGCGTAATGAGCAATAAGTAACTACAGTAACGAGATTAAACACACCAAAATGGGCACTGCGTTACCTTTATTAACTTATTTTGCTAATTAGCATGATAACTTATAACTAGAAGTACATAAAAACTTTCTATAAATTTTATAGCTGCCAAGGCGTTGTACGTGTTTGACTTAAATTTGATGCTACATCTTAACCTAAACGTATTATTAATCGTATTGTGTATTATTTTTAAATATGTAAATAGTTATTCTATACCGGTAATGTTGTTGCACATACAAATATGGCATGATACATCATCTATTTCTGCTTGCTCAATATTAAGTTTTTTCTTGAGTCTGGCATTGTAACAATTTATATGAAACCATCTTTTACAATATGTGCACTCTACCCAATCTAGAGTGAGATTGTACTCACTCAAACACTCTACCCAAAATAATAGTGAGACAGTATAAACAATTATTTTCTATGCTGTCACTTTCATTTAAAATAGAATCCATGAAATATTTCCTTGCATCATTTGGCCTAAAACTTTCTGTCAAGTCTAATCCGTTTATAAGTCTACGGAAGAATTCTAATACATAAACCCCGCAATCTATTGACCCTTGTTGTTGTGGATAATCAATAGTACGTATATCCCAATCAAAACAATTAATATTAAATAAGGATAGGTTATTGTAACATTTTATAAAATCTAATATATACCTTGATGCAGAGGTACAACGTACAGATTTAGGAGTACTAGGAATATGACTAGATTTTGAATCCCGCGTAGGACTTGAAATGAAACTACATCGCTTTTTAGGAGACATTACTTTGTTTGAAATTGGCTATATAGCAAATGATAAGAAACAGTACGTTTTTTTTCTGGGATACCACTTTTCAACAGCATCATCTCCTTTATTAGTCTCCACACTTCTTCCTTTCCGTGTAGGTAACTTTATTATACTAGGACTACTTGATTTTTTGGTACTATTCTTGTTAGGTGACTTAAAACTAGTTGACTTATTATTGGGGGACTTAAAACTACTAGGACTACGTGAATTGGTTCCAGTGGTATGAGTCAAAGAATTTATATATATAGGCTTAGTCGAATGTAAACCTAAAGCAAAACCCTTGACTGTAGTATTAATAAACTCTCTTGAAGCATTAATAAATTTCCCAACCCTTATATTTTTTTTACCCTTTAAAATTGAATTTTTTACAACCCTATTCCAATTTTCTACGTTGGCATTAGAATATCTTTTCATCTCTTGGCTGTCATAAGTGCAGCGAAGAATACCAGTAAATAGGGGCAGAACTTGTGCGTATCTAACAGCAAATCTCATGCCAATCCCAGGGATAAAATATTTATTTTTTTGACTAGTTACATGACTTTCTTTAGCTAAATTATTAAGCACAGATTTAGTTATATCAATAAAATCTTTGGCAAAGGGATTCTCTTCCTTGCGTAAACTATCTGAAATTTCGTCAGATTCGGAATCAGAATAACTGTCCTCGAAATCAGAGTCCAGTGCCTCGTCATTTGACTTACATAACGATTCCATATAATTATTAAAATCGGGAGGTTGATATTTGGATTCAGTTATTCTAACGAAATTTTTAAATTTTGATTTAATGACATTATAGTCTTTCTCTAAAAACAAAGAAGACATAAAACCTACAACTAATATTTTTGCAGATGATTCAAAGGCATTCTGGACTTTCATCCTTTCATTCAAATATCTACAAATCATGTGAATAAAATGAGAATAACATAAATATATTTTGACTAGTTCAGAAGGAAATGCCAAAGGACTTCCACACGCGACTTGATAAGCCAAATGTATATAGTTCTCTAACGTTATATTATTTAAACCTAAAGTCACACCCCTCATTAAAGCCCATGAAAATCTACAACAACAACATTAACAACTGGCCAAGATAAGCCACAACTATTAGTACAAAAATATCTAAATTTTTCAAAAGACTCTTTAATTACTGGAATCGTATGACTAGACCTAATAAATTGAATAAGAGGGACAAGTTTCATATTGAGAGATACCACCCCTGAATAATAGAAAACTCTATTTAGTACACCTTTTACTGGTTTAACAATGCTGCCTGTGGAATCTACGTGCAATACAATACAATGCTGTACATTCTTTAACTTTTCTAACATAATTTCTAAATGTTTCTGGCAATAGAAATCCAATTCCATTGGCTTGTCGTAATTCCAAAAATATCGTAAATAATTAGAGTACGTTTTAACCTCGTGTTCATAGAAACAATCCAAATCTATATGATCTTTTCTATCAAAATGACCTTCATTATTACTCTGCCATTTTAACCTTTTCGCAACCCTCTTACTCCTACAATCCTGCATATGTCCTTTCTTATATAAATCCTCATCTGTCTCTGCAATACACATGTCTTGATATTCAGTCGTAGTGTTCTTTTTCATTCTTTTTAATTGAACTTCGCGGTCTTTTCCTCGCAGTTGATTAGCCCATATGTTGTAACAATATTGGGATTGGTTTATGGAACGTAGCATTAAACTAAGAAATGACCTTTTTTCTTATTCCACTGTTATACATATAACATAATTTATATGTTACGAAATAAATTAAAAATACTACGCGTCACATATTGCAGAATGCGATACATTGTTGTGTATAGAATGCAGTTTACTGTTGTATAGCTCATATGATGTAACAATATTGGAATTTGTTTATGAAACGCTAGCATTAAACTAAGAAATGACATTTGCTCTTATTCCACTGTTATACATATACCATAATTTATATGTTACGAAATAAATTAAAAATACTACACGTAACATATTGGAAAATGGAATATATTGTTGTGTATAGAATGCAGTTTACTGTTATATAGCCCATATGTTGTAACAATATTGGGATTTGTTTATGGAACGTTAGCATTAAACTAAGAAATGACATTTGCTCTTATTCAATGTTATTCATATGCCATTGTTTATATGTCACGAAATAAATTAAAAATACCAAGCGTCACATATTGGAGAATGGAATATATTGTTGTGTATAGAATGCAGTTTACTGGTATATAGCTCATATGATGTAACAATATTGGGATTTGTTTATGGAACGTTAGCATTAAACTAAGAAATGACATTTGCTCTTATCCACTGTTATTCATATGCCATAATATATATGTTACAAAATAAATTAAAAATACTACGCGTCACATATTGCAGAATGCAATATATTGTTGTGTATAGAATGCAGTTTACTGTTATATAGCTTGAATGTTGTAACAATATTGGAATTTAATTATGAAACGTTAGCATTAAACTAAGAAATGACATTTGCTCTTATTCACTGTTATTCATATGCCATTATTTATATGTTACGAAATAAATTAAAAATACTACGCGTCACATATTGCAGAATGCAATATATTGTTGTGTATAGAATGCAGTTTACTGTTATATAGCTCATATGATGTAACAATATTGGGATTTGTTTATGAAACGCTAGCATTAAACTAAGAAATGACATTTGCTCTTATTCCACTGTTATACATATACCATAATTTATATGTTACGAAATAAATTAAAAATGCTACGCGTCACATATTAGAGAATGGAATATATTTTTGTGTATAGAATGCAGTTTACTGTTATATAGCTCATATGTAACAATATTGGAATTTGTTTATGGAGCGTTAGCATTAAACTAAGAAATGACCTTTTTTCTTATTCCACTGTTATACATATACCATAATATATATGTTACGAAATAAATTAAAAATACTACGCGTCACATATTGCAGAATGCAATATATTGTTGTGTATAGAATGCAGTTTACTGTTATATAGCCCATATGTTGTAACAATATTGGGATTTGTTTATGGAACGTTAGCATTAAACTAAGAAATGACATTTGCTCTTATTCAATGTTATTCATATGCCATTATTTATATGTCACGAAATAAATTAAAAATACCACGCGTCACATATTGCAGAATGCAATATATTGTTGTGTATAGAATGCAGTTTACTGGTATATAGCTCATATGATGTAACAATATTGGGATTTGTTTATGGAACGTTAGCATTAATCTAAGAAATGACATTTGCTCTTAATCCACTGTTATTCATATGCCATAATATATATGTTACAAAATAAATTAAAAATACTACGCGTCACATATTGCAGAATGCAATATATTGTTGTGTATAGAATGCAGTTTACTGTAATATAGCTTGAATGTTGTAACAATATTGGGATTTGATTATGGAGCGTTAGCATTAAACTAAGAAATGACATTTGCTCTTATTCACTGTTATTCATATGCCATTATTTATATGTTACGAAATAAATTAAAATACTACGCGTCACATATTGGAGAATGGAATATATTGTTGTGTATAGAATGCAGTTTACTGTTATATAGCTCATATGTTGTAACAATATTGGAATCGGTTTATGAATAGGTTAGTGTAATGTTTGTTATGATGCAATGTATGTATGTTTACGTATTTTAAGACAATAGTCCTTTTTTTATTTTATCATTATTATTTTATATTTTTGTATTTAAAAGTTTGTAATGAATCATAATTTTATAATGCAATAAGTTAATTGCGTTTAAACGCCCTATATTGTCAATAAATTGACAATTATATCTTTTTAAGGGGTAAAATACTAATCCAGGCATACTTTTATACCTGGATTGTGTAAATGAACCCGGGTTTTTCCATATTTTTGAGTGGACGCCAGAATTAATTCTAAAGGGACCCTCCGTACAAAAAACACTTTTTGTGCGTGTGAATGATTAGAGCCAACAATTAAACTTAAATATTAAATCCATCTCTATTTATTACTAAAAACAACATATTTAAGAATAACTTTAAAATAATATTTTAGTAAAAAGTAAAAAATCCGGTACTAGCCCAAAAAATATGTTATGTTAATAACAAAAAAAAACTTTTTGGATCTAATCGACTTTTAATTGTTCTTAGCAGGTTCTTCAAATCGTTCTTCTAAGAGATCTAAAAATAACTTAAAAGCTGTTCAGTATCAGTTTATCTAATCTAATATAATTTTTTAGAAGTTTTGTTTTAATAAAAAAGTGTTTTAATATAATTTATCGTTGTTTTAAATTTGTTACGCATATACATCCCGGCTTCGAGAGAATCTTAGAGGTGGTTGGTTTAGTTAATTTAAGTATATTATGGTTTAAATTTATTAGTTACAGCTATGCAAGTATGGATACAGTCTAAGCATTGATTACAGTTCATTTATGTTCTTATAAAAATTTCAAATCGCTATTTATTCTATAAAGTAAGAGTTAGAACTAAATATTTAAGAAATAAAACTACTTTTATATTTTAAGGAAACTATTTTTTTTTTTAAATTATAACTAGCTTTTAAAAGAGATTTTGGATTTTTTGTGGTTAAGGTTTTGATAAAAATATGG
Source organism: Microvelia longipes (assembly GCA_018340805.1). Classification (NCBI taxonomy): domain Eukaryota; kingdom Metazoa; phylum Arthropoda; class Insecta; order Hemiptera; family Veliidae; genus Microvelia; species Microvelia longipes. The sequence goes on along the minus strand of JACMZG010000032.1, from coordinate 4,360,755 downwards.
GTAATATTTACACTGTTGGTCCTAACGAAGCGTTGATTGTTAGCGGTGGTTGTTGTGGATCGACAAAGAAAACAACTGTTGTTGGAGGTTGGGCATGGGCTTGGTGGTTGGTAACTGATGTTCAGTATTTGTCGTTAGAAGTAATGACGCTTAACCCTACTTGCGAAATGGTCGAAACATCCCAAGGAGTTCCGTTAACTGTAACCGGCGTAGCACAGTGTAAGATAATGAAAGCAGACGAACTATTACAAACGGCATCAGAACAGTTTTTGGGTAAGAGTGTAAAAGAAGTTAAATCTACCGTATTGCAAACGTTAGAAGGGCATTTACGCGCTATATTGGGCACGTTAACAGTCGAAGAAGTTTATAAAGATAGAGATCAATTTGCAGCTTTAGTTAGAGAAGTCGCTGCTCCCGATGTAGGTCGGATGGGAATAGAGATATTATCGTTTACGATTAAAGATATTTACGATGATGTCCAATATTTATCTTCGCTTGGTAAATCTCAAACTGCTGCTGTTAAACGAGACGCTGATATAGGTGTTGCACAAGCCAATAGAGATGCGGGTATTAAAGAAGCCGAATGCGAAAAGTCCGCTATGGACATTAAATATAATACTGATACCAAAATCGAAGATAACGCTCGTATGTACAAACTCCAAAAGGCTAACTTTGATAAAGAAATCAACACTGTTAAGGCAGAGGCACAACTTGCTTACGAACTTCAAGCGGCTAAAATTAGACAGAAGATAAGAAATGAAGAGATTCAAATAGATATCGTTGAAAGGAAAAAGCAGATTGAAATTGAAGATCAGGAAGTTCAAAGGAAAGAGTTAGAGTTGAACGCAACTGTTAGACTTCCGGCAGAGGCTGAGAGTTACAAAGTTCAAACTATTGCGGAAGGTATGTGTATTTATTAGTTCTAATTAATTTTTGATCTGGTGACTGCCTGCACTTAATATACCTTGTTAGGCTGACTTTACAGCACTTCTTTATTTTTGGTGACCTCTAAGTCATTTGTGTTTACAGTCTATCGTTTAGTTTAAAAATCCCCAAGGTCATAAGTATTTTGGGGATTGGCTAATCAGAGAAGCCGCTGCCAACCTCTCACTTAAAAAGAGAAAAAAAAATCCCTACCACAATAACCGCTGTAGGGAAAAAACCTTCTTCCTGGCAATCATTCACTTTGTTTGTGGTTCTTCTTTTGATGACATCGTTTTGAAAACTACTTTCAAATTAATCTTAAGAATTATATTTTAAAATAAAACTACACAAAAGAAATGTAAAAAAAACATCGCCAAGAAAATACGGGTAAAATAACCTGATTTGTTAACATAGTTTTTTCCCACTCCCTTCTTGCAGGGATTTTTTTCCTATGAATCAGTGGTGTCTAAACTGACATGTCAAGATTTTTAAACTAAACGATAGACTGTATTTACCTTTGTGATTTATTAATTATTATGTTGTGATTTATGAATTTAAATCAAATGGGTCATCTAATCTAAGAAGTACCGACTTCCCGAGGGAGGTTACTTTTGAAAACCCCTGGCTGAAGGTTATGACTTCAAAATTGTTAAAATTAGTTTTTCCGATGTTCTGGCTATAGTGTAAGACATGGCTTAAATCTGTTGACAGCGTGGGAAAATAATGCGAGGGAGCCAATGAGGTTAGTCCTGAATGTTAAACCACGCCCTCAATTTCATATCGGACCAATCTCATTGGTCCGATCACTTCTTTCCCAGGCTGTGTCAACTGATGTTAACCACGTGTTATACTATAAATTATGTGGAAATAAGATCTAATAATTAATTAATCTAATAATAATTTTTTAGTCAATAATTTGCACACCGTGAACTAGTTGCAGGCACTAGCCAGAGCAGTTAGTTTGGACAGAGTCTGGATTGGCTAGATGATCTAGACACACTGTGAACTAGTCATATGTGTTACCATGTACGGAGGGGGTGCTTCCTAGATGATTGGATGTGTACAAACTCAGGGGTTAATAAGTTGAGTGAGATTTGAGTGAGGGGAAAACGCTAAAATGACCCTACGGGTTTAAGCATTAAAAAAAATAAAATAATAATATTTGATTTTTTTTAGGTAAACGAACACAAGCTGTCGAAGTTGCGAAAGCCGAGGGGGAGAAAATCCGTCGAATAGGAGCGGCAGAAGCAGCTGCCATTGAAAGCATCGGTAAAGCCGATGCCGAGAGGATGAGAATGAAAGCCGTCGTGTACAAGGAATACGGAGACGCGGCTATCATGTCCCTGGTATTAGACGCCCTTCCCAAAATCGCTGCAGAAGTCAGCGCACCTCTTGCCAAAACCGAAGAGATCGTTATGCTCGGTGGTAACGACCATATTACCGGAGAGGTTAGTCGGTTAGTAGGACAACTACCCCCTGCTATAAATGCACTAACTGGAGTTGATCTGACCAAAGTCATGTCTAAAGTCACCGCTGCTAAAGCTTAAATAAGAGCCATGAATTCCTGATCACTGTAATGTGAACTACCTATGAGGTCAGAGCATTGCCTACCTCTTTATTTTGTAGCATTTTAAACTACCCAGGATATTTGTAATTTTGTTTTATTTTTAAATGTTATATATATATATATATATATATATATATATATATATATATATATATACATACATACATAAATACATTCTTACATACATATATACACCTGGTGGACCAATTTTGATTGTTCAAAATATTGCTCTGATTGATATAGGTCAGTCTATTTTTTAACCTTTAGAATAATACTATATATTGAAGGAGCACATTTGATAACACGAAAGCCGGTTCACTGGTGGTCTTAAGTAATGCTGCCAACCTGACAAAATAAAATGTTTTTAATGAAGTTGGCGATATTTCAATAAAATATAAATTATTGCGTTCCGTTATTAATGAATGATTCGTTATTAATTAAATCGGTGCATTACGGTATTTTAAGCATTTTAACTAGTATTTTAATGTTTTTAATTAAAATTATGTTAAAAGTAGTCCTCGTCAACTATACGTAGATTCTCGTATTTCCCTATCCTTTTTCTATCCAAGACCGATTATATTAAGTACTTAGCAAGGTTTTTAAATTATTTTATTTGTTACTTAAGATCATTTTTCATTAGTGTATTTTTACCTGAAACTGAATTATCTGTTTCAGTAGTTTTCAATGATTGTGAACTTTAATGCGCTGAAATATATTTATAGCAAAGCGCTTTCAACCTAACAAGAGGTCATCATCAGTGCTAGCCTAACAAACAAAATAATACAATAAATCAGAAAAATAAGAGAAAGCTAATAATAAAGAAAATAAATAAACAATAAAGTAAACCAATTAAAAATACAGCAAAATTAAAATATATAAAAATAAAATAGTATATCTTACATGGCGCTAAAGTGATGGTATTGCTTTTAAAGTGATTATTGACTCGCTGTCACTCGTCAATAAACAGAATTCCGCAGCAATGAAATGCCACTTCACCGCCTAGTAAAATAATCTACTATTATAAACTTTCTCTTTCTTTCGACCTTACGAGCTACTTATTATTTATTTTGTTGTAAATTTAATTTTTCACTTCTTTTATTTATTGCATTTGTTCAAAATGCATTATTTATGCATTTATGGGGTCACTTGACCTATTTTTGATTACTCGACCTGTTTGTGTGTTTTATAACCTAAATGTGTTTTACCAGTATTTATTTTAGTTAGTTAATTTAGCTTTTTTAAATGTATGAGGTTTTAAATCATAAGTCATACTTTGTTGTAGGTGTGTGATTTAAAAATAAGGTGTCGGCGGTAGAGACAGTGCTCTGACTTCCTCTCTTTACATGGTCCGAACCAGAGACTATAGATACTTAGACAGTTAGACTGTCGACTCAATGTTGGGAAAATTTGGATTCCCATCGACACTAGCGCCACTGCAGATCTACTTTTCAATTAAGTAGGCGTGGCTTAAATTCCCGCATTTTGCCTACATTCCATTTGAAATTAATTTTTTATACTTTCTAGTCATACTTATAAATAGCCGAAGCGCGGTCTTCGTCGTCTTTAAACTTCCACAAAGCCCTTCTGATAGCAAATAAATTTAAATTTTATTTAATAATTTAATCAGGTGAACATTACAGTCTATCGTTTAGTTTAAAAATCCCCAAGGTCATAAGTATTTTGGGGACTGACCAATCAGAGAAGCCGCTGCCAACCTCTCACTTAAAAAGAGAAAAAAAATCCCTACCACAATAACCGCCTTAGGGAAAAAACCTTTCCGGCAATTGTTAACTTTATTTGTGGTTCTTATTTTGATTACATCGTTTTGAAAACTACTTTCAAATTAATCTTAAAAATGATATTTTAAAATAAAACTACACAAAAGAAATGTAAAAAAAAACATCGCCAAGAAAATACGGGTAAAATAACCTGATTTGATTACATAGTTTTTTCCCGCTCCCTTCTTGCAGGGATTTTTTTTCTTAAGAATCGGTGGTGTCTAAACTGACCTGTCAAGATTTTTAAACTAAACGATAGACTGTAGCGGCTAAATTATCCACGTGCTAGAAGATAGATTTTGGCATTTAATGCAGCCTGAAACAATTTGAAAAGCCTGAAAACACACCGATAATAAACGAGTCTAGCCGATTACAACCAACAAGCTTACTATTTTCTCCGCTGCCTTCGGGGAACGGCGACAAATCGCTGAAGCCTGGACCCCCTGGTCCTGAGCAAATTCTGTCACTTTTATTTCTTTGAATGTCTGTCCACATTACAGTCGGACACACTTTACTAACCACAAGTTGAGTCTGCTACAAGCCGTGGCCTAAGAAACCGGCAAGGAAGAATTAGACTCATCTCACCGGCACTGATGATGATCGTTATGGTCGAAAGCTGGCTTTGTATATTCAAATATATCGTTGTGGAAAGACAAATGCTGTTTACTTTTATTAGAATATTCCACATCTCAATAATTTTCAATAATTTTCGGATTACTTTACTAACCTATCAATTTTCAGCAGCTATAACAGTCAGTCTAAGTAGCTTTCTTTTTTTTTAATGAATACATTTATATAATAGAGAAAACTTTGAAAATATTAAAAAACAGCGGTCTTTGTTGGCCTCTGCTTGGCAATGGTTAAAAATCAACTAAAGTCAGCGCCACTTGTAGGAACAAGTGGCGCTGACTTGCGGCATAGTATTTGAACTAGATTCCCCCTTGATTGAAAGCTGGTAAATCTCCCTAATAGGAAAATGGTGGGAGTGAGAACACTGTCTCTACCGCCGACCTCTCATTTTTGCATCATTCTAGAAAGAATTTTTAAATTTAATCTATAAGCTTTAATTTTATTTACAACTTATTTTTTTTTTTTGTTATAAAAGATATTTAAATAGAATTTTATTAATTTAATTAATTATACTTATTATTATGAATTTTCCTCATTTATACGGTAGGTATATAAGAAAAGTATTGTGTTTGAGAAAAATCGAGAAATAATACGAAAATTTGAGAGATTAATCGTAATTTCAAGTTATACTTAAGGCAATAAATACACTGTCGTCTGTTTGTTCTTCAAAATCTTAATAAAAACATGTGGTTTTTAGTTTCTCTTTTTCTTTAACTAAATTATTGTAACAATTATTTCACTGAATTCAATACAAACTTATTAAACTATCACATACATATTGAAGTGCAAAAACACATAGAGATATTATAAATAGAGAGGCGCTATTGGTTAAATTGAAAAAGTAACCTGACCACCTTCGCTTATAAATATAATCAAATAATCAGTACAAAATTACAATAACTTATATAGTAAAACGTTAAAAATACAAATCATAACACAAACAATGTGCGGGAAGCCGAAATCAATTGATTTATTATAACCTTAACTCACTCTTAAAGGAGGTTTCAATGAGGTTACACAGAGCTTCTGACAGCCTCAAAAAGCTTTTATAAAACCTGCTGAGTATTTAATAAAACCGGTCTTAGATGGCAAAAACCGGTCTTAACTACAATTTAAAATGCTTTAAATATGCACCGATATTTGTATTAGTATTTTATGAATAATCAATCATTAATTAATAATAGAACATAATAATTCAGCAACCGGAAGTATTGCCAACTATTTTTTAGAAATTGTATATTGTTAGGGTGGCAGCATTACTTAGTTGCACCAGTGAACCGGCTTTCGTGTTATCAGTAGTGCTCCTTCTATATAAAGTATTATTCTAAGGCCTTAGCTTATAAATACAATCAAATAATCAGTAAAATTACAATAACTTGTGTAGTAAAACGTTAAAAATACAAATCAAAACACAATGTGCGGGAAGCCAAAATTAATTGATTTATTATAACCTTAACTCACTCTTGAAGGAGGTTTCAATGAGGTTACACAGAGCTTCTGACAGCCTCAAAAAGCTTTTATAAAACCTGCTGAGTATTTAATAAAACCGGTCTTAGATGGCAAAAGGTGCGGATACAAGAATCTACATTTGGTTGACGAGGACTACCTTTTTATGTATAATTTTAATAAATACGTTAAACTACAATTTAAAATGCTTAAAATATTGTAATGCACCGATATTTATATTAGTGTTTTATGAATAATCAATGATTAATTAATAATAGAACATAATAATTCAGCAACGGGAAGTATTGCCAACTTTTTTTTTTTAGAAAATTGTATATTGTTAGGGTGGCAGCATTACTTAGTTGCACCAGTGAACCGACTTTCGTGTTATCAGTAGTGCTCCTTCTATATATAGTATTATTCTAAGAGTAATACAGAGCCCCTGAGAGCCCCAAAAAGATGTTTCAGGCCTCTTAATGAATTATGCTTGGCTATGCTCCCTCTAGTATATAACTCTATGCGAAAACACATAGAGATATATACTAGAGGGGGCATGAACCTATCTCATTACATTGAGAGGCCTGAAACATCTTTTTGGGGCTCTCAGGGGCTCTGTGTAACCTCATTGAAACCTCCTCTAAAGAATGCGTTAAGGTTATAATATATTAATTGGTTTCGTCTTCCCTCACAGTTTTTGTGTTTTGATTTGTATTATAAGCATTCTACTATGTAAGTTTGTATTTTTGTTCTATTTATTTGATTACTGATAGTCGAAGGTGATCAGGTTACTTTTTCGATGTTTCAAAACTCAACCAATAGGGCCCCTCTAGTAATGTTTTTCTATGCGAAAACACAATAAAGTAAAACTCATCCTAATTTTATCAGTGTTGCCAATAAAATTAAGTAAAAAAACGTAAATCCTAAAAGGGTCAAGCGCAGTTATTCCGATTTTAGCTATTCTTTATTTTTAAGTCAGCTATCAGCTAATCAGATCACGCTTGTCTGTACTTTTTTACACAGGTTAGTATAGGAGTTTCTCTACTTGGTTTATTTCTGTAGTCTATACATTTTTGGTTTCGTTTTGATTATTAAATCGTAAATACTTTGACTATTATTATATTGTAAAAGAGTTCATAATTATAGTAATTTATGTAATATTAAAGTTTTTGATGACTGGAAATATGTTTCAAGTATTAAGATAGGGTATGCCCTCTCTAGCTATGACTCTTAATGTATTAGATAGGTATGCCCCTCTAGTAATATATCTCTATGCCTGGAAAGATATCTTAATGCCCTCTCTCTATGTCTGTATCCCTAGTAATATATTTCTATGACTGGAAATATGTTTCAAGCCTCTAATGTATTAAGATAGGGTATGCCCCCTCTAGTAATATATTTCTATGACTGGAAATATGTTTCAAGCCTCTTAATGTATTAAGATAGGGTATGCCCCCTCTAGTAATATATCTCTATGCCTGGAAAGATGTTTCAAGCCTCTTAATGTATTAAGATAGGGTATGCCCTCTCTAGTAATATATTTCTATGACTGGAAAGATGTTTCAACCTCTTAATGTATTAAGATAGGGTATGCCCCTCTAGTAATATATCTTCTATGACTGGAAAGATGTTTCAAGCCTCTTAATGTATTAAGATAGGGTATGCCCCTCTAGTAATATATTTCTATGACTGGAAAGATGTTTCAAGCCTCTTAATGTATTAAGATAGGGTATGCCCTCTAGTAATATATTTCTATGCTGGAAAGATGTTTCAAGCCTCTTAATGTATTAAGATAGGGTATGCCCCCTCTAGTAATATATCTCTATGCCTGGAAAGATGTTTCAAGCCTCTTAATGTATTAAGATAGGGTATGCCCTCTCTAGTAATATATTTCTATGACTGGAAAGATGTTTCAAGCCTCTTAATGTATTAAGATAGGGTATGCCCCTCTAGTAATATATCTCTATGCCTGGAAAGATGTTTCAAGCCTCTTAATGTATTAAGATAGGGTATGCCCTCTCTAGTAATATATTTCTATGACTGGAAAGATGTTTCAAGCCTCTTAATGTATTAAGATAGGGTATGCCCCCTCTAATAATATATCTCTATGCCTGGAAAGATGTTTCAACCCTCTCAATGTATTAAGATAGGGTATGCCCCCTCTAATAATATATATCTATGCCTGGAAAGATGTTTCAACCCTCTCAATGTATTAAACTAGGGTATGCCCCCTCTAATAATATATCTCTATGCCTGGTCATATGTTACAAGCCTCTCAATTTATTAATATAGAGTATGCATAGAGATGTGCCGAATAGATTTTTTAAATCCATTTCATATGAGTTAACTCAACAAAGAATTGACTCGAAAGTTGATTGAAGTCGATCCGAGTCCGTTTTAAATCAACTTGATTCGATGCAAGTCGAGATGAGTCAAGAATAGTCGATACAAGCCGACATGAGCCGAATCTAATAGACACTATTTATTTAAATTGACAGGAGCTGACTTATATCTATTTGCATTGACTTGATTCGTCTTGCACCAAATGTTATCGAATTAAATATAAATTATTTATTCAATTGACGTAATTCTTTTTTTTTTAATTTTATTTTAGATAGTAACCCTATCTAAAAAGCATTTATTTAATCACATGCCCCATCTAAAATATTACATGTGTTATGAGATAAAATCCCCTAAAAGGACTTGAATTTAAAATATTGAGTTTTTAAATGTATAGTTATGCAAAAAAAGAAAGAATTCACACACAACACACACACACACACATATATATATATATATATATATATATATATATATATATATATATATATATATATATTATATATATATATATATATATATATATATATATATATATATATATATATATATATATATATATATATATATATATATATATATATATATATATATATTATATAATGGCATAAATAATTAATAATAATTAAATAATGTTAATAAATTAAAATAAATAAATTAAAATAATTATGTTAATAATTAAAATAATTAAATATGTTGGATTATATATTAATTAAAATAACAAAGTGTATTAAAATGGAATATAAATTAATGAGTAATAAATAATATTAAGTAATTAAAGAAATAGAATAAATTAAAAGGGATAAAAATTTAATGAAAATAAAATATTTTATTCAAATAAATCAAAATCAAGGGAATTTATGAATTTAGAAAATAGTGGAAAAATTTCTGTGAATATGGATAAATTTGTTGGAGACCAAATCTTTCCTTGTGTCATAACGTCTAGCATTAGTGTTCTCCTTTCTTTCTCAAACAAAGAACATTGAAATTCTATTTAAATCAGACTTGAGTTAAATTGAATCAACTCTGATCAACTTGAATCGCCTCGAGTCAAATTTCAAATAGACAAGAGTCTATTCAAATCACTCGAGTCTTAATTGATTACTATTTGTGTATGAGCCCGTTACTATTTGTAAATAAATAAATAAATAAATAAATTACTAAGACTTAAATTGATTCGAGCAATTAGAATCAATATAGGAGAAAATAGAAAGATGTCACTCCATTTAGTATACATTTATTGACAGACCCAACTTTCAATCTTAATAGTTCATTATCAGACAGACGAAATAGATTTGTCCAGAGGCTGGTGTCTGGACAAATTGGCACCAGCCTCTGGACAAATCTATTTTGTCTGTTTCCTAGCTTCTTTACTTCGCTTTTACCGGCACTGATGATGAACTGTTAAGTTTGATAGTCGGGTCTGTCAATAAATATATACTAAGTGGAGTTAAATCTTTCTTTTTTCTCCTATTTGGGAACTCTACAACTCATCTTACTATCAACAATAATCAATTTAAGTCGAGTAAACAAGAGTCGATTTGAGTCGGCTAAAGTGATTCGAATCAACTTTAGTCGACTCGGCACATTGCTAGGTATGCTCTTTCTAGTAATATATCTCGTATTTTTTTTGTATTTACATGTTCCAAACTCTATTTGCTGTGTGTGTCTGAAGAGTTCTGTTAAATATTTACCTATAAAAGGCCCTTTAATGGAGTAGTGTAAAATACAGGGTCCAGCAGGGAGGTATGGATGATTTGAAATAATAACTACACACTCATTTGAAATGAAACTAAAATTTTATTATTTCAGTGTGTACCTTGGATGCCATTATGAAAATTTAAGAGGAAAAAAATAACCTCCCTGTCGGACCCTGTATAAAGTAAGTTTTTCAAAAAAAGTGACTTAAGTTGTACAAATAGATATTTGAAAAGGTAAATCGCACCGAATTTGGTATAGGCTATTTTGAAGTCTGCCGAATGCAGCTAAGTCGTTTTTATTATAGTGGGTCAGTTTTTCATGTGGACCTCATAGAACATATTTTACCAATGATAATTTAAATGTTTTTAAATCCTTATTATATTTTATTATATGATGCAATTTTTACCTGAATAAATATGATCAATTTGGAATGTGTTTTGTTTTATTTGACTCAAAGTCATTTCTTAACATGGGCGTAGCCACGGGGGGGGGGGCGAGCAGGGTTGTTGCAAAATTAATATAAAAACTAAAAAGGAAAAGCATTTTTTTAACTTTATAAAATTAATTTAATTTTAAGTGCTTTATTTATATATATATATATATATATATATATATATATATATAATATATATATATTATATATATATATATATATATATATACATATACATATATATATATATATATATATATATATATATATATATATATATATATATATATATATATATATATTATATATATATATATGATGTGCCCCCCTCCCTAAAGGCCACCCTGGCTACGCCCATGTCTCTTAAGACTCTCCTATGGAAAATAAAATAGAAATTATGGCACTCTGTGCCGTTATGGATTGTGCCAATACAGCTCGAAGAGCTACTATGTACTAGTTTCCAAAAGACTTGTAAAGAGGCTGGAAGGGGTCACTTGTGTTTCCATTTTTCACGCACTAAGTTGATTTGCCATACAAAAAAGTGACCCTATCTATTATAACCATGGGTAAGGTAAGTTTGCACCTATTTCTCTATCTCTTACAACTTCCATGGGATCAGAAATGTTCCTTAATGCGTCATCCCCTTTATTCAAGATCACTGAATATTAATGATTCACTGACACTTAATGATGAGAAGAGTCAAGTGTTGATATTTTCGCTGAAATCGCCAGATAGAGAGAATTCGCTGAAGCTCCTTGGAGTTACTCTGGATTCTCTACTCACCTGGGAGAAGCATACTTCTCAACTGGCAAAGAAGCTATCATCAGTTCTCTTCCTACTCAGGAAATTATCAGAAGTATTGGATGTAAAAACCATGATATCAGTGTACTACGCCTACTTCTTTTCAAGAATGTCTTATTGTGCTGCCTTGTGGGGAATCAGTGCCAGTGCTTTAAATATTTTTCTACTCCAAAAAAAGGCCCTGCGTATAATTTTTAAATTACAATATTCTGAATCGTGTAAGCCCTATTTTAAGAAATTCTCTCTGATGACTCTACCATCTTTTGTTATTTATAACTTGCTTTTATTTCTTCACTCGGAAAGTAACCACCATAGAAATATTGATAATCATAACTATAATACTAGATATAACCATATGCTAATAGTACCTCACTGTAGACTTCATAAAACTTTTAATTCGCCTAAAATAGTTGCCATTAAAATTTATAATTGCCTGAAGCCTAAAACTCAAAACTTAGAGATAACAGCATTCGCTAAGCAAATAAAAACATATTTGATTACGGAAGCTTTTTATTCTATAAACGATTTTATAAATAATTGTTCTTTGTAATTAAGTTAAGATTTTGACTCAGAGACACAATTGTAATTTTACTTTTGTAATTTTATGTATTTGTATTAACTCTTAGAAAAATAAATAAATAAATAAATAAATAAAGATCCTTGGGTCCGCCACAGCGCTGATTTCTAGCAGCTTGCGATAATCAAATCCAAACTTTTCCTCATTTAAGTTAACCCCCCCCCGCTAAAACTTACAAAATGCCACAACAAATATCTAATAATCAATGTGAACAATGTGAATGTGTGTGACAATGTGAACAACAATGTGAACAACAATGTGAACAACAATGTGAACAACAATGTGAACAACAATGTGAACAATGTGCTCGTTTTTTTCTGTTTTTTCTCCGCTCCCTTGGAGGACCGACACAACTCGCTGAAGCTGGACCCCCTGATATTATCTGTGCACCGAATAAAGTATAAAGTACTTCACCCTAATAATACTATATATAGAAGGGGCATAACTGATAACAGCAAAGCCGTTTCACTGGTGGTCCTAAGCAATGCTGCCACCGTAACAATATACAAATTTCGTATAACAAAGTTGGCAATACTTTCAGTTGTTGAATTATCATGATCTAATATTAATTAATGATAGATTATACATAAATACTAATATACATATATATATATATATATATATATATATATATATATATAATATATTAGTATTTATGTAAATCTATCATTAAGTAGGGTGGTACCCCTACTTAAGACCACCGGTAAACCTGCTTTCGTGTTATCAGTGAAATTACATTGTGTTTACGGTCCTGTGCTCCTTCTATATTAGTATTATTCTAAGATTTCATCCTTTATGCTTCTGACAAATATCTGTCAAAAAAATTAAAAGAAACAATACTTTGAAAGCAAGTAAGATTGAGTATATATTCTCTATCCTAACTGATTTTGGGCCTTTAAAGTCTAAATTATTCATTCAAGATTAACGAATTAATTAAATTGGCTTTACAAGTTAATTTTAAGTCAAAAATATTTTAACATAAGTAAGTTATATATATATATAGTATGTTAAAAACATCTGTTTATACTCAGACGCTGGACGCAGAGACTACAGATACTTAAGCGGTAAGACTGTCAGTGATCATTGTGGAATTTATTTTGTTTTATTTGACTCAAAGTCCTTGAAATGGAAAATAAAAAAGAAATTATGGTACTCTGTCCCATTCTGGGATGTTCAGGTCTGTGCCGTTCTGGGATGTTCAGGTCGTTGCCGTTCTGGGAAGTTTTAGGTCGTTGCTGTTCTGGGATGTTTAGGTCAGTGCCTTTCTGTACCGTTTGTTCAGGTCTGTACCGTTCATTAATTTTGATGGTGTACAGGTTACTCTTTCAAATCTCCTCTAGTATTAATACATTCATGCTCTCGTCTAAATTATTATTTTTGTGTATTTTTTTTAAAGAATAATCAAATCGATCAACACTTACAAGTCAAACTTCGATGATAAACACAGGACAAAAGAAAATCAGTACAATAAGCCCAAGCGCGGTATCGACAAGTTCCCATCTGGAGAATCAGATAGCTTCATTAAGTAAGTCATTTACTTATTACGTGGCATGTCTTTAAATGAGGAACAGGCTTGTTCCTCAAATGATTAATTGTCTCATTAATTTGTTCATGAAATGATACTATTAAGGCTCTTTGTAACCTCATCGTACCTTTCTCCAAGAGCGAGTTTAGATTATAATAAATCGATCGTCAGCAAAGAATATAATAGGTACTAAATGTCGAAAGGGTATATACGATAGAATTAGATAGATAGTGGGGGTGAAGTTAGTGCTGGCATCTAGCGGCAGCTCTACCATAACATTCTTCCTAATTTTTTAAGTCAGTATTATAAAATCATCTAGTTTTTTATTACTATTTAACAATCTACTTGAAATTGGTCATTATTATATAAAGCAAAAATTTGGATTAATCAGTTTTGTTCCAGAAGAAGTTTGCTTAAAACAAAACGACAGTGGCGCATTCTCGTAGGGCATGGTGAAACTACCAAATTTCACACTAGCGCTCCTGTTAACAGCCTAGGGAACTAAACTGTGTTTATAATTTGTGGTTTTTGTCTCCATATCAGATTTTAACGTAATAATTAAGGACACTTAAGACAATGGATATTTTTTTTAAATTAAATCTTCATAATATTTTGCCTCCGACACTGGGCATATTCATGTGTTTATCTATAAAAAGAAATTAAAATTATTATTTCGGACCAAAAATTGTTTTATCGAGTGAATTAATGAAGAGTTCAATCCTTTTTTATTAAAATTAAAGTTATTAAAAATTGTTTTGTCTAAAATAATAAATTCCAGGGCCATCTTTCTTTGTCTAAACATTCTTTTTATTCGTCGGCTATTTACACATATTTTTGTTTTGCTTTGCATTATAGCCAGACTATTTTAAAAATTACTGTACAGTTTGATTATAATAATAACCAAAAGATAATTAATTTCTTGGACTGGTTATTATCAAGATAAGGTAATTATTATTGTTAGCTTTAAAATGATGTAGAAATTCATGTAGTAGGGATGGGGGCCGCGGGACACAGTGGTCCAACTTCCTGGTTTAAGGTAGTCCTAAAACGGGCTAGTTGCATCAACTACCGCACCAAGCGCTTTCATACGCTATATCTTGTACCGCCGTTATCAATATTGTTATCATTTTTAGATCGAGACGTTTATTTAAGTTTGTCAAAGAGACCAATACTAAAGTATTAGTCTCTGATTGTTAAGAATGTAAATAAGACAATTTTTAACTTATATATGGACATTTATAGTTGTTTATAAGATCATTTGTTTAGAAAATAAGATAAATTTTGCATTTTTTCCATTAGTAGGACGAATAAAAACACAATAAAAACGCAATTTAATTTGCATTCCTGCACGTCATGGTTATCATGATATCAGGTCTAGTTAAAATATGTGCTAAATATGTATAAGTTAAAATATGTGCTAAGTTTCAAAACTATCAGCATTAGTTTAATTTTACTAAAGGATTTGTATGCGTTTTTTTTTTTAAATGGAAAATGTCTAATTGAGTTGAAATTTGGTACAAGTGTACCCCTTGACGTAATAAATAAGAGTACTAGGTTTTGTTGTAATACAACACGTCTATATATGATTTTTAGTGGATCATAAAAGTTAAGCAGCATCGAGGGAGATCAGTGCCTGGAAAATGACCACTGGGAATGAATCGAATGTATTTACTATATGAAGCGAGTCCGAAGCTGGCAGGATGAGCGTAGCGAATCCGATGTCATGAGGAAAAGTTCCGAGGTACCCCGTACCCGATTGTTTTGTTTTCAATTGATCTAATATGACCACTTTAGTATAATATCTGTTTGACAGAATAATAATTTTTTTGAGGTAGTACGTAATTGAGCACTTTATTGGACCGTTTTTAGAAGCCAATCATTATTACCGAATTTCCTTTGGAAATTCGCCTATTATTGTAATAGGAGTTTATTTAGTACTTTTCACCTCCGAGGACAATAATGAATGTAAAAAAACTCCTAGGACGTAAAAGTAATTCATATATTGCCGCCATTACTGTAATGTAGCGTGTTCAAAAAAACAATATGTGTAAAACCTTCATGAGGTTTCTTTAAAAACGTTCATTTTGTTTCTGTTTTTGTTTGTAGACTAATTTTTTTTTCGTTTGTTTTTATTCAATTAAGTACATAGCGCAGTTTATTTAATGAGTGCTACCTCAAAAAAATAGTGTATGCCATTCGGCTGAGAATGTCTTTATGTCTTGGCAATTTTTCCCGACTCGCTTCGCTCGTCGGTAAATCTAATTGCCGTGACATAAAGACACACTTCTCAGCCTTATGGCATAAATAACTATTTTTAGGCATTGGAAACACAAATTTAACAGTGAGCTCAATCCAACAGGAGGGTAAAGTATCAAATGAACTTAAAAATGAAGCCAACTATAAATTGAGTCAAGGTAACAGATTTTTCTTGTCTGTTTATGATATTTTTCCATATTTTATAATTATCCAAGTGCTAGAAGATAGATTTTGGCACTTAATGCAGCCTTAAACAATTTAAATTGTTTCAGGCTGCATTAAATGCCTAAATCTATCTTCTAGCACGTGGATAATATAGGCACTAATGGTCATTACTACCTGATTAAATTATTAAAAAAATTAATTAATTTAACTTATTTGCCATCAGATGAGTTCTGTGGAAGTTTAAAGATGATGATGATCGCGCAAAGCGCTTCGGCTAGTTAGAAGTTTGACTAGAAAAATAAAAAAGATAATTTCAAATGAAATGTAGGCAAATAGCGGGAAATTAAGCCACGCCTACTTAGTTGAAAAGTAGGTCCGCTGCAGCGCTAGTGTCGATGGGAATCCAAATTTTTCCACCATTGAACCGACAGTCTTACTCCTTAAGTATCTATAGTCTCTGCTCTAGTTGTTGTCCAAACATCTATTTGTTAGCAACCATGTAACTGTTTTGTATTATTTAATATATTAAGCCTTGAAAAAGGTAAAATTATATCGCAAGCTTGGCAAAATTAGTTTTATTTATTATTTTGGACCTATTCCTCCAAAAAAGCTTTAATAATTTAAAATAGAGGTCCCTATAAAGTTTTTTGTCTTGAAAAGTAAAAAATAACTTGCGAGCTAATTTCCAAAATAAAAACTGAGCTAATGACGTTGCTTTTGACCAAACAGGAGACGAATCGAACGAGTCCCACATCAAAAATTTGTTTCAAGTTAGAGATATAACGGGCGAATTCAAAAACTCTCTAATGGACACTCACAACGGTTCCTTCATCTGGAAGAATCAGAGTCAGGATCGGGTTTGTGCTTGCGCTCGTTTAAATAATAAATCTATAGAGACATATTGTATAAACGGATAATAAGACTATAATATAATATTGAGTAGTCTGAAGCAGTCCTAAGAGGACTAGTCAACTCTCGAGATCATACCCAAGATCGAGCTTGAGCCCAAGTCGAACTCGAGTCCAAGTCGAGCTCGAGCATAAGATCGAGGTCGAATCTAAGAACCAGGTCGAGCCCAGGCTTGACGTCGAGCCCAAGTTCAAGCTATATGAGCTTTTTTTAATCCATAAAAATGTTATGGAATTAAAGTAACGTATTTATTACTTTACTAATGGATCTAAGAATGAAAAATAAAGGGAATAATGAAAATTAATGAGAATAAAAGGAAAAAAAACTTTTAAAGGTCAATTAAATAAATGTAAATATGTAAACCAAAAGCAAAATATTTAACTGGTTTCGTTTTAGAGTAATCAATGCTTATTTTGATGTTAATGATTAACATATAAAAAAATATTATTTACATAATATGTAATTTATTATCTAAATAAAACATCTAAACTAAAGGAAGAAAAATTACAAAAAATACTTGAGAGATAAGAGGGGTTGAGACAGTAAGCGGAGGCATGATTAGCAAAAAAGAACTATGTTCAAGTAAACAACTAAAACTACACTACAAAACCATACGCTAGAGAAATCTCAGGATCGACTTCGAGCTCAAGCCCAGGCTCGAGATGAATGTCGAACCCAGGTTACCTCGATCCCAGGATCGAGCTCAAGCCTAGGCTGGATGTCGAACCCAGGCTTTACCTTAATCCCAGGATCGAGCTCAAGCCTAGGCTGGATGTCGAACCCAGGCTTTACCTTAATCCCAGGTTCGAGCTCGAGGCCAGGATCGTGGTCGAGCCCAGGATCAAGGTCGAGCACAAGATTGAGCTCGAGCTTTTAATCGAAAATCGAGCACACTTAAAGCTCGATCCCGGCTCGATCCTAGTCAAAACCTCGAGCTTAACCATCACTACTAGATGTTATAGAAATACTTAGTAAAGTCAACACACTAATGTATGGGTTGAAGTAGTTTCAAGACGCCTAGCTATAAGATAAGCATTGATAGCCCCATAAATTATTTTGGGGCTATCAAATCTGTGGTTTATCCGGAATACAGATTTGCTGGATATACGCCGTTTTGAAAATTAAGAGTGATCGTATCTGCTTTGGATCGACCACACTTAATAATAAAATGGCGAATAATCCGTGATATATTACCAGCAAATGTATATTGTCGGTTAAGAACAAATGTTCTTTTTGATGTTTTTTGGGGATGCTGAATCAAATAAAACAAGTTTTGTTACTGAAGTCGATACGATCACTCCAAGAACTCAAAATTAGGGTTCCCAGGTTGTTATTGAATTTTTCCGGATTTTAAGAAAATTCGCTGAAAATATTCGGATAAAATGAGTGCTAAATAATGCTAAGTAGTGTCAATTTTGAATTAATAAGCATTGCTTTAAAGAACCTAAAGAATTAATCCGCGCATTTTCTTTGGAAATTCGAAAAATTGAGCAACAAGTAGTAGTGTTAATAGTAACCGGAAACTTCAGCAAGAAATGTGGTATTATCTAAGAAATAAATTGACAGGTTATAAAGTATAAACCGGAAATTTGAGTAAGAAATGAACTATTATGTAAGAAAGTTTGCGTTCAAGAGAAATTCGCCCGGTATGCGGACTTCTGGGCCAGAACCGTAAACAGCCAGAACTTGTAGGGAGGCGAAATCAATTCCAAAGGGGGGCAAAATTTCCACATCTACAAGGGAATTCCACTGAAATCTACTTCTTCAGAGGGGGCGACATTTTTCCGGGGGGGGGGGCGATACCCCCTGGCCCTACGGGCCTGCTTTAGGCCAGAATGAAAATAGAAGCACACCGAGCGGCAATATCTTGCAAAATCGCTGGCTACTTACTAGGATTTAAGCAAGTGTTTCACCTCTGTCTAATGTTAAATTCGCTGATGTCATTTTAATTATTTTAGCTAGAGTCAAGTTTGAGTCTTGTAGCTCATGCACCATCCAGCACGTCTCAGCAAGAGGAATGTTCATCGGATGACAGTCAGTACACCAAATCCTCCCAGCTGGATGTAAGTTTAAATGTTATTTTGCGTATATAAGAGTCATAGAGGTATTGGTGGTGTAATGGATAGTGTAATGTGAATGATGGCGTTTGCTTGCTACCCAGACAGTCTGGGTTCGATGCCGGTGAGAACTAATAAGATTTTTATGTAAGGAACGGAAATCCTTACAGGTTCTTATCTTCGAAATGGACCTTTAGCAGGTCCAGTTACCTTTAGTAGGTAACTTTTATGATCCAACACAAATCATGGATATACTTGTCGTATCGAAACGAAATTTAATTTAATTATTTATTAAGTTAAGGTGTACACTTTACTTACACTTTACACCATTTCACCTCAATCAGTTTAAAATCATAAACTTCAGATTTTGGTTGTATACAATTACCTACATGTAAAGCCTGACCTAACCCGTTTAATTTGTTTAACAGCTAGCTCTTGAAGACGAAAGAAGATGGCTGAAGTATAGAGTTGAAAGTTTGACAAGAGATGAATCTGTTATCACATGCGTTTTGGCTCAAGTTGGTATCACACGCGTTTTATCACAAATATATCCCAGTGCATTAAGATATAGTATGCTCTCTCCAGTAATATGACTTAAGTCGAGAGAGCACTTATTGTCACGGCTAAAGAGGATTAACGTGTACGTATTAAAGAATTGTAAAAATATCGGCTGAAGTGCCAAGGTAAAACCTCCATAAATATCATATAGTAAGAAGAAACAGAGAATCAGCAAGGGAACCGACTGCAGCGCTGGGTGGCCACTACAACAAACCACTTCTCCCGCCTTTCTTCAAACTTTAAAAACTTTTCATCTTGAAAACTTGATGTTTTCCTAACCTCCCGATGCATTTGGATAGTATGCTCCCTTTAGTAATATATCTCTATGCCTAGAAAGATGTTTCAAGCCTCCCAGTGTATTGAGATAGACTCTGTCCCATCTAGAAATATAAATCTATGCCTGAAATGGTCCCATAATTATATATATATATATATATATATATATATATATATATATATAATATATATATATATATAATATATATATATATATATATATATATATATATAATATATATATAATATCCTGGAAAGTTGTTTCTAGAAAATAAATGATTATTAAACAATATTTGTTGTCTTCATTAGATGATTCTATCCGGGGATGAATTACCTGGTAGAAGAGACTCTATACCGACCGATGAGGATTCAAAACAAAGTCTTTTATATCTGAGTTATGGTGGCTGTTGGGTTCTAAACGACTTGAGAACTGTCCTCGACTTGGCTGAATTTTTGCCCGTGAGTTCATTCATGAACGATAATCTACGGATGATTGAGAAACAATACGTAGTATATTGAATCCAAGATCGAATCAAGAAGAAATACCAAGATTATTGGAAAATAATAATTTTCCATCGTTCTTTTATGTCTTAGTAGAGGAAAAAAATTCTAAATATGAAACTTTTTTTCGATTTCATTTTTTAACTAAGACTTTAGGCGTCAACTAAAGAGTAATGCTTTTTCCAGCCAGGGTTGGAATTCCTGTCAGAACAGTATTAGTTTAACTTGCTTCACAAGGTGTACTAACAGTCTTTTACAACTGTAAGGGAGTTATTTACTAAGGCTTCATACTCTCTTAGCTAAACAGCAATGTCTCTTCTAGCTGTGGTTCAAATCCCAGTCAGGACGGTATCTGTTTAACTTGCTTCACATGGTGTGCTAATAGTGTTCTACAACAGTAAGGAAGTTAGTAACTAAGGTTTTATATCCTCTCAGGAAAACAGCAATGCCTGTTTCAACCAGGGTTGGTATCCTGGTTATTTCGAAAACCGTTTTACTTCATTGAATTGTGTGCTTTTTGTGATCTAATCCTGCTAAACAATAGTAATAGTAATATGAGGGGGAATGGTAGTAACTACCAGGCAAGTAGGCCACGTTGTTGGGCCCTTTTTGCCAGCTCCCTAAGATAGTGTTCTACTCCTTTTAATTTCAAGTGTAGGTATATTTCACAGAAGAGATGTGGATTTCTATGGTTCCTCTCATGCTTTTTCAAGCAATCATACATATTTTCGCTGACTCTTATAGTTTAGTGAAAACTGGGAACAACACGTGCTCTCACTGTTAAACCAGACCAACAGGTGTACACACACCTCCACACACTTTAAACTACAAGGCAGACACACTATAGTATTATAATGAATCTACTATGAGGGTCCTAAATTTTTGCCTATACCCAGTTTCATTTAGGGTAAGGGATCTTTAACGAGTACCTGACAACGCACAGGCTCGAGACCACCGGCATTACGTCCCTTAAGAAAGACGTGGTACGCATAATTTTTATCCCTCTCATAAAAATCCTAGAGGCCCGTGTTGGGATTGAACCCATGACTAAAGTCCATTCATTCTGTGTATTGGCCGCGTACCTTAACCACTACACCACGGATGACTCTTAATCCTGCTAAATTAGAACTAAGGTCTTAAATAAGTCGCTACTTCCAAGCGAGCGAACAACTGATTCCTTTTCCTCTGTAGTCAAATCAATATTGGATTTGATTTGACTTCCAATCAATATTGGATTCGATTTGACGTCCAATCAATATTGGATTCGATTTGACGTCCAATCAATATTGGATTCGATTTGACGTCCAATCAATATTGGATTTGATTTGACGTCCAATCAATATTGGATTCGATTTGAAGTCCAATCAATATTGGATTTGATTTGACGTCCAATCAATATTGGATTCGATTTGACGTCCAATCATGGATTTGATTTGACGTCCAATCAATATTGGATTCGATTTGACGTCCAATCAATATTGGATTCGATTTGACGTCTAATAATATTGGAGATTTGACGTCCAATCAATATTGGATTCGATTTGACGTCCAATCAATATTGGACGTCCAATCAATATTGATTCGTCCAATTATTGGATTCGATTTGACGTCAATCAATATTGGATTCGATTTGACGTCCAATCAATATTGGATTTGATTTGACGTCCAATCAATATTGGATTCGATTTGACGTCCAATCAATATTGGATTTGATTTGACGTCCAATCAATATTGGATTCGATTTGACGTCCAATCAATATTGGATTCGATTTGACGTCCAATCAATATTGGATTCGATTGACGTCCAATCAATATTGGATTTGATTTGACGTCCAATCAATATTGGATTCGATTTGACGTCCAATCAATTTGGATTCGATTTGACGTCTAATCAATATTGGATTTGATTTGACGTCCAATCAATATTGGATTCGATTTGACGTCCAATCAATATTGGATTTGATTTGACGTCCAATCAATTTTGGATTCGATTTGACGTCCAATCAATATTGGATTCGATTTGACGTCCAATCAATATTGGATTCGATTTGACGTCCAATCAATATTGGATTCGATTTGACGTCCAATCAATATTGGATTCGATTTGACGTCCAATCAATATTGGATTCGACGGGATTCGATTTCCAATCAAAATTGTTATTAGGTCGCCCTCAGGAGACTAACAGGGTTAGGTGTTCGAGACAGAGGATCAGCGTCTAGGAAGTTACTCGAAGGCAGATTAGAACAATGTTTGGACCTATCTAGAAGACTTAACATACAACAAGCTGCTTAGCTTCACAAGTAAAAACTTTGAAAAGTCAATTTCCTGTAATGTGAAGTGACTCACAAAGTGTTTAAATAAAGATTCTTATTAAATACTTCTTGTTTTTATTATTCTGTAACGTTATATTTTGTATTAATTTCGGTGATTCCAAAAGTTATGATTTTGTTCCGAAATTTTCAAAATATTTAAGTATTTAATTTTAAGTTCATTTTGCTAAATTATTTTTTTTGAGGTTTCGTTTATATTTAGGAGTAGTCCTACTTCTATTATTAGATTTATTTTATTTTGGGTATTATGGAATTGAGTTTCAGTTGGTAACCATGATGACGCCTCCGAAGTGGAGACGTGGTCGGAAAAAGGACCTTCTTTTTTGGTTAGGCCCCGGGTGGCTTCGGCCCCCGGGCCAATTTATTAGTTCTATTTTATAAGTTAGTTTATTCAATGGAAATTGAGTAGTTATTTCATCTGATTTATAATGTTCATAAAAAGAACATAGTTATTTCTTTTTACCAAATTTATGGATTAGTTTGTTTGGTTTTGGAACCCTTCTCTGAAGGTAAGGCCGTTTCCATTTTAGATCAATGTTTCATTTTCAACTAGAGTTTTCTTGGTTTATGTAAAATTGTAGAATTCTTAAGTTCTAATTCTCGTTGCTCTTGGTTTTAGGGTTTTTGGCACCGGAGGATTTGATGTGGCATTTTATTGAGAGAGTTGCCATAGTTCATTAGATATTGGTTATATGGCTCACAATCATAAAGCTTAAGGAGAGTCAAGCTCAGGATAAATACTTTTACCTACTTTTAGGTTTAATTCTAGGTTAATCTATAAGTACTTATTCGTCAGGTATAATGTCAATTTTATAAAATATGAAGGCCTTATGGAGGTTAGAAACCTTATCGAATTTCATCTTTTTGTTTATTTTAATTTAAATACAGTTTATTTCATTTTTATTGGTTTTAAATTATGAAACCAATGTTTAAAATAGTGTGTTTTATTGTGTCATATAAGTTTTAAATCAACCTATATCGAAATTTGGACTGGAGCTGGGGTTGGTTCTTCTCCCCACCCTACGAAGTAGGCAAAAGAACCTGGCGCCTTATTTTTATTAAAACCTAATCCTATATGAATCTGAATGAGCCTATACTTGATTTTAAAGAAGGCTTAATATTTATGGTAAGTTAGGATAAGTCTTGAAGAGACTTGGTAGTTCGCCCACCCCTACTACCAACTGAGTTGGGCTTAATTAATTGTTATAATTCTTCTTAAAATAAAATGTCGGACATTTCAATTTTTTTGTATAATTCGGGACGATGCACGATGATCAGCTACCGAAGAGCACTTCTTGAAATCGGAAAGAGAATGGCTATGGTGACTAGTTAAAGGTAGGTGTCGAGCTTCAAGTTGTACTCTGACCCACGGACTTGCGACCGGGCCTTGACTTGACTTAACGGAGGGTTAAAAAGGATCCTTTAGCGTGGCCAAGTTAGAATATCTGAGATGGCAGGTATGTGAAGATCATAGGAGATATGATACCGCTATAGTTGAATAAGGTAAATGTAAGATGAAATCAGTAGAAGATAGTAGAACTAATCGGATGCTGACGATAGAGAGTAGGACGTAGACACATATAAAAGAATAAAGATGACAAAAACAAAGATTAAAGATAATTGAAGAGCGAAGAGGTTACAACAGGTGGTGAAAAAAACAAACACATATACACCTCTATTATATATATATATATATATATATATATATATATATATAATATATATAATATATATATATATATATATATATATATATATATATATATATATATATATATATATATTATGTCCAAAAAGGGCACCAAAATGGTACCGTAAGTAGAAAATTGTATTTATAGTTAGTGTTACTAGTTACTAACTATGTGATAGATGCTGAAGATATTACTATGCTTCCTATCATAGAAAATGAAAACAAATAAGCTGTATCTTATTCGTTTCGTAAAAAGTTAAGTTTTAAACCCGTAAAAACTAAGTGTAGTTGAGTGTAATCGAACCTCTAATCTTCTGAAACCTTTCCAATGGAGTGTAAAATTAACTAAATACTGTATTTTTCCTTTCTCTCTCTAATGAGGGTAAAGTATTATTTTCCTAATAAAGCCTATGTAAGCATTATCGTTATTTTTGGACTTCTACCTTTTTTTTATCGCTTATTTGGCGATTTTAAATGGTTGGCTTCCATTTAGGAGCGTACTGGGACTGGAAAGAGAACAACTACATAAAGTTTGAAAGAAAATCACTAAAAATTTCAAAATATACTGGAATTTATTTGATTAATATACATTGCTACGTCAAATTCCCCCATCTGATCCTGTTTTTACTGCAAAATGTTTACCCATTTAATATATGATCGACACAATATAATTGTGCGAGAGACTAGGAAATGTAACAAGCAAAATGCAATGCTACAACTGGGAATTGTTCTATTATTTGACATTCATACATATTTACACTGACTCTTATAGTCTAGTAAAAACTAGGAACAACACGTGCTGTCACTGTTAAATTAAACCTCCATACACTTTAAACTACAAGGCAGAAACATTATAGTATTATAATTGAATCTACAATAAGGGTCGTTCTGAGGACGAGCGAAGCGAGTCCAAAGTATGGTGGATGATCGTCGCAAATCCAATGTGATGAGGAAGAGTTCCGAGATATTGTTCTACTCCTTTTAATTTCAAGTGTAGGTCATCTAATCTAGACAGAAGAGCCGAAAAAATGCTTTTTTCAAAGCAATCATACATATTTTCACTGACTCTTATAGTCTAGTGAAAACAACACGTGCTCTTACTGTAAAACCAAACCTCCACAAACTTTAAACTACAAGGCAGAAACAGTATAGTATTATAATGAATCTACAATGAGGATCCTAAAGTTTGCCTATATCCAGTTTCATTTAGGGTAAGAGATCTTTAACGAGTAACTGACAACGCACAGGCTCGAGACCATCGGCTTTATTTCCTTTCTGAAGGACGTGTTACGCAGAATTTTTATCCCTCTCATAAAAATCCCAGAGGTCCGTGCTGGGATTGAACCCATGACTAAATAAACTCGGAAGTTTAAAGTCCATTCATTCTGTGTATTGGCCGCGTACCTTAACCACTACACCACGGGTGACTCTTACTAATGCTTACACAACTATGTAGTAAAATAAGCAAATGAAAGCAAGAAGCAACATTTGCTATCCTCCACAAGTGGTTAGAAAATCAAAATCCAAATAATTACTTTTTAACCTGATCGCATTTGTGAGCAGAACCAGACGAAAAAAACTCAATTATAACTACTTCCCGTTAAAATTAAGAGGGGGCATTCCCCTTTTAAAAGGGAGACAGGCTGTTGCACATTTTACATCCCTTTTTTAAAGGGGGTTAAAGAGTGCGCTTGCCCACCGTACCCTCATTGATTTTTAAGGGGGAGAAACGCTGGGGTTTTGTCTAAGAAGGAATGCCTAACTGTAGAGTGGATATAAGCCTTTGTATAATGACGTCACAAAATCCACTATGCAATCCTAAAACATGTGAAAGTCTTTCGATAATAAAAGGAGTTATGATTGCAGAAGGAGAGGGAACCACGTTGTTCAACTAGAGGAGTAGCTCACTTATGTGACCTTAGTTACTAACTCCCTAACAGTTGTATGAACTATTATGAATTAGCATTGCAGAAGGAGGGGGGAACCACTTGTTCAACACCCTAGAAGAGTAGCTCAACTATGTACTTATACTCACTCCTACACCAGTTTAGAACTATTAATAGATTGCAGAGGGAGAGGCACCCCTGTTCAAACCCAAGAGAGTAGCTCACTATTGTGACCTTTTATTAATACACTCCCTAACGTTGTAGAACATGATTAGATTCAAGGGAAGCGGGAACACTGTTCAACCCTAGAGAGTAGCTCACTTATTGTGACCTTAGTTACTTACTCCTAACAGTCTAGAACTAATTAGGTTAGATGCAGAAGGAGAGGAACCACTTGTTCAAACCTAGAGAGTAGCCACTTATTGTGACCTTAGTTACTTACTATAACTCCCTTACAGTTGTAGAACTATTAGACTTAGATTGCAGAGGAGAGGGGAACCACTGTTCAACACCCTAGAGAGAGCTCACTTACTGTGACCTTCAGTTACTAACTCCCTAACAGTTTGTAGAACTATTAGATTAGATGCAGAGGAGAGGGGACACCACTTGTCAAATCCTAGAGAGTAGCTCACTTATTGTGACCTTAGGTACTTACTCCCTAACAGTTGAAGAACTATTAGATTAGATGCATGAGGAGAGGGGAACACTTTGTTCAATACCCTAGAGAGTAGCTCACTTATTGTGACCTAGTTACTAACCCTAACAAGTGTAGAACTATTAGATTAGATTGCAGAGGGAGAGGGGACCACTTGTTCACGAGCTCCTAGAGAGTACCATTATTGTGACCTAGTTACGAACTCCCTAACAGCCTCACAACTTAGATTAGATTCAGCAGGGATGAAGCGCGGAGAACCACTGTTTCAACGAGAGCACACGCTCGCACGTGAGCGGTACGTGTTAGGGGTACTCACTCTCACAGAGTATCATAACAGTTGTAAGAACTATAGATTAGGGACTAAATGAGGAGCAAGGAAGAAGGGGAACCAGTTGTTCCAATACCCTAGAGAGTCAGCTCACTATTGTGACCTTAGTACTAATCCCTAAACAGTTGTTATAACTAATTAATTAGATTGCAGAAGGAGAGGGAACCACTTGTTTAAACCTAGAGCAGTAGCTCACTTCATGTGACCTCTATTACTAACTCTAACAGTTGTAGAACTATTTAGATTAGATTGCAGAGGAGAGGGGAACCACTTGTTCAATACCCTAGAAAAGAGCTCACTTATTGGCCTTAGTTACTAATCCCTCAACAGTTGGTAATACATTAGTATTAGATTGGCGAAGGAAGGGACCACTTGTTTAAACCCTATATGACGCGTAGTGGGCACTTGGAATATTGGAACGTCCTAACAGTTGTATTATACTCATTAACTTAGATCTGCAGAAGAAAGGGAACCACTTGTTTAAACCCCAGAGAGTAGCTCACTTTGTGACCTGTTAGTACTAACTCCCTAACAGTTGCTATTAACTATTAGATTGAGATGGCAGAAAGAAGGAGATGGGAACACTTGTTAAACCCTAGAAGTAGCTCACTTATTGTGACCGTCAGTTACTACCCCTAACAGTTGTAGAACTATTCAGATTAGATTGTAGCAAGGAGAGGGAACCACTGTATATCACCTAGAAGTAGCCAACATTATTGTTGACCCTAGTTACTAACATCCCTAACAGTTAGAACGATAGATTAAGATGCGAGGAGAGGGGAACCACTTGTTCAAACCCTAGAAGAGTACTCACTTATTGTGACCTTATTACTAAATCCTAACAGTTGAGACTATTTAAGATAGATGGCAGAAGGAAGGGAAACCCTTGTTTTAACACCTAGAGATGTCAGCTCACTTATTGTGACCTTAGTTACTAACCCCTAAACAGTTGTAGAACTATTAGATTGAATGGCAAGAAGGAGAGGGACCACATCTTGTGTTAAAACCTAGAGAGTAGCTCACTTATTGTGACCTAGTTACTTCAACTCCTAACAGTTNATGCTAACTGTAGAGTGAGTGGAATATAAGCTTGGTATATTGGGAGTCCAACAAATCCAATGCAATCTAAAAATGTGAAAGTCTTCATAATAAAAAGGAGTTCGATTGGCAAAGCAGAGGGGAACACTTGTTCAAATACCCAGAGAGTAGCTCACTTCATTGTGACTATTACTAACTCCCTAACAGTTGCTAGACTATTCAGATTAGATTGCAGAAGGAGATGGGAACACTTGTTTCAAACCTAGAAGAGTAGCTCACTTCATTGTGCCTTAGTTACAACTCCTAACATGTAAACTATAGATTAGATTGCAGAGGGAGAGGGGAACCTTGTTCCAACCCAAGAGAGTAGCTCACTATTTGTACCTAGTTAATCTCCCCTAACAGTTTGTAGAACTATTAACTAGATTCAGAGGAGAGGGGAACCACTTGTTTCATAACCCTAGAGGTTAGCTACTTATTGTGACCGTAGTTACTACTCCTAACAGAGTTGTAGAACTATAGTTAGATTGCAGAAGGAGAGGGAAACTCTACTTGTTCAAACCTATGAGAGTAGCTCACTTATTGTGACCTTAGTTTACTAACTCCTACAGTTGTAGAGACTATTAGCTTAGATTGCCAGAAGGAGAGGGAACCACTTGTCACACCTAAGAGTAAGCTCACTTATGTGACCTCAGTTACTAACTCCCTAACAGTTGTAGAACTATTAGATTAGCTTGCCAGAAGGAGAGGGGAACCACTTGTTCAAAACTAGAGAGGTAGCTCACTTATTGTGACTTAGGTACTTACTCCCTACAGTTGAAGCAACTATGTAGATTAAGATTGCAGAGGGAGAGGGATACCACCTTGTTCAAAACCTAGAGAGTAGCTCACTTATGTGACTTAGTTACTATATCCCTTACAGTTGTTAAACTATTAGATTTAGATTCAGCAGGGAGAGGGGATACCACTTGTTCACACCTAGAGAGTAGCCTCACTCTATTGTGGACTTAGTTCTAACTCGCCTAACAGCTTGTAGAACTATTAGATGTAGATTGCGAGGGAAGGGAAAACCATTGTTCAAACCCTAGAGAGTAGCTCACTTATTGTGACTTAGTTAGCACTCCTAAACAGTTGTAGAACTATTAGATTAGATTGCCAGCAGGGAGAGGGGAACCATTGTTCAAACCTAGAGAGTAAGCTCACTATTGTGACTAGTTACTAACTCCCTACACGTTGTATAACTAATAGATTAGACATGGCAGAAGGAGAGGGGAACCACTTGTTTAAACCCTAGAGAGTAGCTCACTTATTGTGACCTCAGTTACTAACCTCCCTAACAGTTGTAGAACGTATTAGATTAGATTGGCAGAGGGAGAGGGGAACCACTTGTTCAAACCCTAGAAAGTAGCTCACTTATTGTGACCTTAGTTACTAACTCCCTAACAGTTGTATAACTATTAGATTAGATTGCAGAAGGAGAGGGGAACCACTTGTTTAAACCCTAGAGAGTAGCTCACTTATTGTGACTAGTTACTAACTCCCTAACAGTTGTATAACTATTAGATTAGATTGCAGAAGAAGAGGGGAACCACTTGTTTAAACCCTAGAGAGTAGCTCACTTATTGTGACCTTAGTTACTAACTCCCTAAAGTTGTATAAACTATAGATTAGATGGCAGAAGGAGAGGGGAACCACTGTTTAAACCTAGAGAGAGCTCACTTATTGTGATCAGTTACTAACTGCCTAACAGTTTAGAACTATTAGATTAGCTTGCAAGGGAGAGGGGAACCTACTTGTTCAAACCTAGAGAGTAGCTCACTTATTGTGACCTTAGTTACTAACTCCCTAAACAGTTTGTAGAACTATTAGATTAGATGCAGAAGGAGAGGGGAACCACTTGTTCAAACCCTAGAGAGTAGCTCACTTATTGTGACCTTAGTTACTAACTCCCTAACAGTTGTAGAACTATTAGATTAGATTGCAGAAGGAGAGGGGAACCACTTGTTTAAACCCTGAGATTAAGCTCACTTATTGTGACCTTTTTACTAACTCCCTAACAGGTTGTAGAACTATTAGATTAGATGGCAGAAGGAGAGGGGAACCACTTGTTTAAACCCTAGAGAGTAGCTCACTTATTGTGACCTTAGTTACTAACTCCCTAACAGTTGTAGAACTATTAGATTAGATTGCAGAGGGAGAGGGGAACCACTTGTTCAAACCCTAGAGAGTAGCTCACTTATTGTGACCTTAGACTAACTCCCTAACAGTTGTATAACTATTAGATTAGATTGCAGGAAGGAGAGGGGAACCTTGCTTTAAATCCTAGAAGTAGCTCACTTATTGTGACTTAGTTAACTAACTCCCTAACAGTTGTAGAACTATTAGTTAGATTGGCCAGAAGGAGAGGGAACCACTTGTTCAATCTACATTGAACCTGCCTGCCCAACTGCTAGCCGTGGAAACAGTGCTCCTGTGGTGACCCAACTGCTAGGCCGTGGAAACAGTGCTCCTGTGGTGACCCAACTCTAGGCCGTGGACAAAACGTGGAAATAGTGCTCCTGTGGTGACCCAACTGCTAGGCCGTGGAAACAGTGCCTGTGGAAGGCCGTGGAAACAGTGTCCTGTCTGATCCCAACTGCTAGGCGTGGAAACAGTGCTCCTGTGGTGACCCAACTCTAGGGCCGTGGAAACAGTGCGTCTGTGGCTGACCCCAACTGCTAGGCCGTGGAAACAGTGCTCCTGTGCTGACCCAACTGCTAGGCCGTGGAAACAGTGCTCCTGTGGTGACCCAACTGCTAGGCCGTGGAAACAGTGCTCCTGTGGTGACCCAACTGCTAGGCCGTGGAAACAGTGCTCCTGTGGTGACCCAACTCTAGGCCGTGGAACAGTGCTCTGTGCTGACCCAACTGCTAGGCCGTGGAAACAAGTGCTCCTGTGCCCAACTGCTAGGCCGTGAAACTGCCCTGTGCCGCCTGGCTGGAAACAGTGCTCCTGTGTGACCCAAACTGCTAGGCCGTGGAAACAGTGCTGTGGTGACCAACCCTGTGCTGACCCAACTGCTAGGCCGTGGAAATAGTGCTCCTGTGGTGACCCAACCTGCTAGGCCGTGGAAACAGTGCCCTGTGGTGACCCAACTGCTAGGCCGTGGAAACAGTGCTCCTGTGGTGACCCAACTGCTAGGCCGTGGAAACAGTGCTCCTGTGCTGACCCAACTGCTAGGCCGTGGAAACAGTGCTCCTGTGGTGACCCAACCTGCTAGGCCCAACTGCTAGGCCACTGACCAACTGCAGGCCAGTGCTCCTGTGGAACTGCTAGCCGTGGAAACATGCGTCCTTGTGACCTGGCCGTGGCCACGTGCTGACCCAACTGCTGGCCGTGGAAACAGTGCTTCTGTGGTGACCACAACTGCTAAAACAGACCAAAGGCCGTGGAAACAGTGCTGCTGTGCTGACCCAACTGCTAGCGTGGAAAACAATGCTCCTCGTGGTGACCCAACGTTATTCCAGAGACAGTGGTAGACTTGGAAAAGTAGATTAGGAAAACTTTAACTTACATAACCCAGCGATAAAACGCGAAGAGACAAACACAAGGGATGCGTTACCTAAAGTCCAGGGAACAAAACAACGTCTACTTCCTTGGAGAACAATTGAAGTTAGGGCAGCTTTCAGACAAAGAAACAGAGCACTAAGAAGACTGAAAAGTGCATCTGAGATAGAAACAAATATACAAAGTCAAAGCTCGCTGAAAATTCAATAAAGAAATTAGAAAGACCTGGGGAAAGTTTATATCAAGCCTAATTAGAGATACCCCAGCAATAGAGGTCTTAAGACGAATAAACAGAATCTGCCACAAGCGCACATATCGTTTACCTTAAAGCGTATTATATTAAAATAAGCTTGAAGTGAATAGAAATGTTTTTCTGATGATATGCTGAACAAATTGCTCTAATAGCACGCACATACGGATGCCTGCCCCAATGTCATTTCATACTCGTTAAACCCTTCACCTTCGAGTGGATATGAATGCAGAATTCTTAATGCAGAAGCTGAAATGAATTATAAGCTATGAAAAACTCGACTGAAGGAGATGAGGATATTCTCCCAGCCTTCATCAAAAAGAAGAATACTCATATCTTGATTAACGTTCTAGGTTTATGATGATTTAGGTCTTCCGGTAGCGACCGCGTCAATGTAGATGAAGAGACCAACGTTTCATGGATGGAAACACATGTAGAGCATTGTGGTTCTATCCATGATATCCTACATCCCTGAAGATGCCCTCTACAGTGGAAGCGAAACGCCGGACTCTTTATTTACATTGACGCGGTCACCACCAGAACCTAAATCTTTATGACAATAATCGCGGAGATTACGCAATTTATTATCTTATTGGTTTATTTATTTGTTTTTAAACATTGTGATCCCTCAACAGTGGCTTGAGGTGAGAATCATTCCTATTTTCAATCCAGGAGCAAATCCTTCGAGTGCTTTGAGGTAAAGGCTGAATGTCCTTTACCTACTTTATTAGTCAGTTAGGTTGGCTATCATGTGTTTCTATCCATGATGTCCTACATCCCTGAAGATGCCTCCTACAGTGGAAGCAAAACGCCGGACTCTTCATCTACATTGACGCGGTCACCACCGGAGAACCTAAATCTTCATGACAATAACCGCGGAAGATTACGCAGTTTATTTTCTTCTTGGTTTATTTTGTAATTTGTTTTTAAACATTGTGATCCCTCAACAGTGGCCTGAGGTGAGAGTTATTCCTATTTTTAATCCAGGAGCAAATCCATCGAGAGCTTTGAGGAAAAGGCTGATTGTCCTTTACCTACTTTACTAGTCAGTTAGGTTGGCTATTGAATAAATTGGTCACATATAGAATGAACTAAGGGGTGTATTTACTTGGGTAGATTGGTCAAATATAGAATAAACTATGTGATATAATTACTTGGGCTGTTTGCAGATATTCAATTCAGTTTTAGGTAACACCGCTACGCGGAAGTCTCCATGTCCATTTTAAAAACTGCAATATTAAAAGGAATACCAAAAGGAAATATAAAAGTGGCAGTATTATTTGATAATAAAAGAAAACCTAAGGTTGGCATCCCGCACCAGCCCCCTATATTATACAGTAACAGGAAAATTTGGGATTTTCGAGGGCATATCATTGAATATGTCATGAACAAGCTTGTCTTCAGACCATTCAGAACTGAGTCGAGTCTTACTCGACTCACCGAGCTGTTACCATCTCGGAAAAGAAAATAGTTTTATGTATTTATAACTTTCATCTTTATCTTCATGGCACTGATGATGACCTCATGTTAGTTTGAAAGCACTTTGCCAATAAACTATTATTTTTGTGGAAAGACTCTTTTCTTCATTTCCTAGTATGAATAACTCCATTTGTGCTCAATATCATTCAAATAATGTATACTCGTATATTTGAACAATGTAGGGTATACAGCCAGATTCGCTGACGACACAACCTTTTAGCAACGTTACCTGAAATCTTTCAAGATAATCAACAACTACAAGACCAAGTATGGACTTTATGTGTGAATCGGAATTAGGAAGATGTATAAATTTTAACCTATGTTTTTTTTATTTTTAGGTTAATCGAAGTGCGAAAAAATGTATTTCAACGGAAAAAATGAAAATATTAATTGTACACATTTTTATAACCAATGTTTTATAACCAAAACCTCGACCACCTCCGTGGCCGAGGTCGTTAAGGCGTTAGTCTTTACACTGACCTTTGACACCCACGGAGGTCTGGGGTTCGCATCCCAGGTTACGCTCTCAGTTTATAGAAGATTATTGTTTAGATAAATTATCGCCAACTTTAGAATTCACTTTGAGCGTAACGGTTGCTACTACCACCCGAGGTGGTTCTTGCAGGGGTTATCCCTGATGAGCCGCAAGGCTCTAACGGGCTATTATTATATTATTATTATTATTATTCATTATTATTATTATTATAATTTATAACATTAAAAAAAAAATATATATTTTAAAAAGGTAATACTCGCGCAAAAAGCCTATACGTCACTTGGGTTGTTAGTTGATTGGTTATTTCAAATCTCAAGGTATAATGCTAAAACTTACAAATGTTCAAACCCCAGTTATATTTATATTAGTTTCATTGTATTGCGGGTTATTTTTAAGCCTGAAATGCTCATTATCACACAAACCTGGATGTAAAGTGTATTTTACAGCGAGGACACGTGTTGTTCTTAGTTTTCACTAGACTATAAGAGTCAGTGAAAATATGTATGATTGCTTGAAAAAAACACGAGAGGAGCCATAGAAATCCACGGCTCTTCAGTCTAGATTCGATGAAATATATCTACATTGAAATTAAAAGGAGTAGAATACTATCTTAGGGAGCTGGCAAAAAGGCCCAACAACGTGGCCTACTTGCCTGGTAGTTACTACTACTTCCCATATTACTACTACACTACCTACGGTATAAATACGGAAAAATAAAGGAGAGATAAAAATAAATTGAAATAGTTCTTCCGATAATAACATATCTTATGGTATTCAGATTTAAAAGATTAGAAGGAGTCACGTGATAAACTAATAACATCTTCTTTATGTACAAAAGCTTCGTCAATATAATCTGTGATACTACTCTCAGTAGAAAGACCTTCGCAAAACCTAAACTGTTGTCTTTAGATAATTCCACAAGTGTCAAAAATATAACAAGATGTATTTGAATGATTAGTTTTCCTTATTTATTCCGTATATAAGAAAATTATTGTGTTTCCACTGAAAATCCAAAACCAAGATACTACCTGAATTATTTGCTTTAAATGTTTAAGACCTCCTATGTGGTTTTTCACTAAGTTGTTTGTCTCTATGTGTGTGTGTTGGTTATCATCGTAGCCCTCAGTGTGTTTATGCTAAATTGGTGAAACTCAGTAGAAAAACAATCACTGTTTGGGGAATAGTTCTGTTAACAGCAATAACTGTTTGGACAATAGTTCTGTTAACAGCAATAACTGTTTGGACAAAAGATCTGTTAACAGCAATGACTGTTTGGAAAATAGGTTGAGTAACAGCAATAACTGTTGGCAATAGTTCTGTTAACAAATGACTGTTTGACAATAGTTCTGTTAACAGCAATAACTTTGACAATAGTTCTGGACATGAAAATTCTCTTAACAGCAATGATGTTTGGACAATAGTATAGTTAACAGCAATACCTGTTTGGACAATAGTTTTTGTTAACAGCAATGACTGTTTGGACAATAGTTCTGTTAACAGCAATGACTGTTTGGACAATAGTCCTCTTAACAGCAATGACTGTTTGGAAAATAGTTCTGTTATCAGCAATGACTGTTCGGACAATAGTATAGTTAACAGCAATAACTGTTTGGAGAATAGTTCTGTTATCAGCAATGACTGTTTGGACAATAGTATAGTTAACAGCAATACCTGTTTGGACAAAAGATCTGTTAACAGCAATGACTGTTTGGACAATAGTTGAGTAAACAGCAATAACTGTTTGGACAAAAGATCTGTTAAAAGCAATGACTGTTTGGACAATAGTTCTGTTAACAGCAATAACTGTTTGGACAATAGTTCAGTAAACAGCAATAACTGTTTGGACAATAGTTCTCTTAACAACAATGATTGTTTGGACAATAGTCCAGTTAACAGCAATGACTTTGGAGCATAGTTCTGTTAACATCAGTGACTG
Organism: Microvelia longipes; assembly: GCA_018340805.1. Lineage (NCBI taxonomy): Eukaryota > Metazoa > Arthropoda > Insecta > Hemiptera > Veliidae > Microvelia > Microvelia longipes. The sequence goes on along the minus strand of JACMZG010000032.1, from coordinate 4,324,679 downwards.
TTTGGAGAATAGTTCTGTTAACGGCAATAAATGTTTGGACAATAGTTCTGTTAACAGGAATGACTGTTCGGGTTTAAGTTTAGCAAACAAGTATAACTGTTTGCGTTGGAGTTCTGTAAACAGCAAGCCCAAGAGTGTGATTTACTTTCTCAACATGTGACATGTTTTTTCTTATTCCACTTTACTTCCATGTCAAATATCATGAATAGCGTCATCGGCTTACGTCACTTCCCCCCACCACCTACAAACATTTCTCTTCTTCTTCTCACTGACATCTCTCTTCAAATACCCTTAGTTCCAAGAGTCCCTAACATCCCGCCTACCAAAACCACCCCCTAAATTTCCCGATCCCAAACCATTAGGTCAGTAGATCTTCATTCTAGATACGCGCCGTATATGTGTCACGACTTTTTGTTTCATCCCCGCCTTCGCTTCTTAATAGTCCCCACCCCTTTTTTATTATTATTTTAATTTTAATGTAAAAAAGTTTAAAGTTGTGTCTAAGTATAGTTATCAATCCCTTAACATAAGTATTAAAAAAGTAACTAATTTAAAAAAAATTAAAAAGAAAGATTTTAATTAAAAAAAAAAGTTTCTATAAAAAAGTTCCAAAACTATTACATTAACCATTTTAAAAATTAAAATAATTAATAATTTAGATAACTATTTAAAATAAGTATTTGAATAAATTTAAACTATAATTTTTCAAAAAATTGTTTTCTCCTTTATTTAATGTAATTAAAAACATTTTAAAAATTAACTAACAATTTTAAAGAATAATTTCCTAATGTAGTATTAAATAAATAATTTAATTAATAAGGAGCAATTAGTGTTAAGTAAAACTTAAATAAAATATTAATTTATGTAACTATTAAATGAATAAATTAAATTAAATTTTAACTAATTCTTCCTCTTTGCAAGAGAGTAATTAATGAAATTTAATATTTCATGTATTTTATCATCTTCTTTTGATTATATTAATTTGTTGGTTAATTGTATAACTAATTTTAATTAGTGTTTACTTGTAACTGCTAATATCATTGTTTGCTTCTATAAATAATTAATCCATTTGTTTACTAAATTATCTTGTTTACTTATATAACTAAATTATCTTATTTTTTACTTATATAATTAAATTATCTTATTGTTTACTTTTATAACTAAATTATCTTATATTTTTTACTTGTATACTTAAATTATCTTATTGTTTACTTATATAACTAAATTATCTTGTTTACTTTTATAACTAAATTATTTTATTTTTTACTTATATAATTAAATTATTTTATTGTTTACTTATAAAACTAAATTATTGAATTTTTTACTTATATTACTATATTATCTCATTGTTTACTTATTTTGTATTTTTTATACTTGTTTATCTAATTTATCTGATTTTTATCTTATTTTTTACATTTTTATCTTATTTTTTACTTATATTACTATATTATTTCATTGTTTACTTATTTTGTATTTTTTATACTTGTTTATCTGATTTTTATCTTATTTTTTACTTATATAAATAATTATATTCATTTTATCACATTTTTTACAGGATTCCTAGATCTCGTAAATTAAATAATTTAAACTCCTACTAAGTTTATTTTCTGCTTCCAATTTAAATTATTCCTCTAAATGTTGTAACCTAATTGTTAATCGTCTTTTTAAAGAAAAATATTAAACAAAATATGTATCCTAATTATATTTTTAACTTTTAAAGATAATATAATTAATAATTAAAAATATTGTTAAAGTTTAAATGTAAGATAATAAAAAAAAGAAAAGAAAAGCAGCATAATAATGAATCAAGTTAACTGGGATAACGTCAAGTGAGTACAGAGTATTTAATTTTGACCAAAATAGCTAATAATGATTTTATTCTATTTATTATTAGTTTGCAATTTTGATTAATTTAAAAAACAACCTCGCTCTTTCAGCTTCAAAAAGAACTCATTCTTCCCTTTCTTGTTTGTTTATCCCTTAGAATAATACTATATATAGAAGGAGTACTACTCATAACACGAAAGCCGGTTCACTGGTGGACTTAAGTAATGTTGCCACCCTAACAATATTACAATTTAAAAAAAGTTGGCAATACTTCCGGTTGCTGAATTATCATGTTCTATTATTAATTAATGATAGATTATTCATAAAATGCTAATATAAATATGGGTGCATTACAATATTTTAAGCATTTTAAATAGTAGTTTGACGTTTTTAGTTAAAATTATATTAAAAGTAGACCTCGTCAAGTAAATGTAGATTCTTGTATTCCGCTACCCTTTTGCCATCTAAGACTGGTTTTATTAAATACTCAGCAGGTGTTTTAAGTAATTATATTTGTTTTTTTACGATTTTTCTTCATTAATGGATATTTATGACACATATTTAAAATAATGATTTGTTGTTAGGGTGGTACCCCTGCTTAAGACCACCAGTCAACCTGCTTTCGTGTTATCAGTAGAATTACATTGTGTTTACGGTCATATGCTCCTTCTATATTAGTATTATTCTAAGGTTTACCCCCACTTTGTCTAAGGATTAATTGATCACATCTTCAGTTTCACCTAGAGGAATAGTCGTGTACTCGGCTTAATATATGCAGTAATTGAATACTACATCGGCCTTGCCTAAACAGTTATTGTTTAGCGCAGAAGGCATCGTTTACTTCGTTGGTTTTATCCGTTTCACCGAAGGAATAATTGTTCAATTATTCGGATTTACCTAAGTAGTAATTAAATACTTCCTCGGCTTAACCTAAGCGGTTTTGCTTACTCCTAGGGCATTAATAAAAAGTAATTGTTTACTTCCTTTGTTGTGTGGTTGTGTTCTCCTTCAGCTTGGCTTCACATGAGCAGTAATTTAATACTACCTCGGCTTAACCTAAGTAGTAATTAAATACTTCCTCGGCTTAACCTAAGCGGTAATTGTTTATTCCATCGACTTTTTCCAAGGAGTTATTGTTTACTATTTTGGTTTTATTCGTTTCAGCTAAGGAAGGCTTTACATAGTAGTATTTGAATACTTCCTCGGCTTAACTTAAGCAGTTATTTTTTACTCCTTCGGCTTTAGCAAAGTTTTAACTATTTACGTCCATTGATTTATCTGTTTTACCTAAGGAACAAATATATAATCATTCAGCTTTACACGAGTAGTAATTACCACCGCATTATCTAAACATCATTTTTAATTTTCCTCATTTATACCCAAGGTATATAGGATAAGTATTATGTTTGCGAAAAATTCCGAAACCGGGATAAAACCGGAATAATCCGTTTCAGGCGTTTTCAAGGCCTCCTGAGTGGTTTTGCAAAGTTGTCTGTCTGTATGTGTGTGTGTCTGTTATCATCGTAGCGCCCAATGTATTTATGCTAGAGAAATGAACATTTGTACAAGAATCATTCTACCGCTGTAGTTGTGCTAGTCGGAAAATATTTTTTATGACGTCATTAACCCACAATAATGACTCAGCAAAAATTTCGGAAATTTTAAAAATGTTGAAAAAAGGCGGAAAAATGTTGCGATCAGATTGAGGTTAAGCACGCATGTTACTATGTATAAGACTAATACATGTACAATGTTTCATGTCATAATCAGCATTAGTTCAATTTTTATTGTATGACTTGTGTACGTTTTTTAAAAAATTGTAAAAAACTAGAAAATGGTCTAATTGAGTTGAAATTTAGTGTATATTATTACCTAATAAATAAGTACACTAAGTTTTGTTTCAATACGACAACAAATATCTATGACTTTTGTTGGATCATAAAAATTAAGGAGCATTGAGCGTAATCAGTGCTGTATGGGTGACCGCTGAGAATGATACGGATGCATTTACTATATGAAGACGAGCGAAGCAAGTCAAAAGCAGTAATTGACGTCAATGACTTAGCAAAAATTTTGACAACTGTATATGTGTGTATGTTATGTATATATATATATATATATATATATATATATATATATTATATATATATATATATAATATATATATGTATATATATATATATATATATATATATATATATATATATATATATATATATATATATATATATATATATATTTTGATTCATACCACCCCTTCCACCAGAAAGTAAATTGTGTCACTAATCTTATGACCAAAATTATATCAATCAGTGATAACACCTTTATAAACAAGAATAAACAATTGGTTAGAGATATGTTAATAAGAAACAAGTATCCGGTTGGGTTAATTAATTGTCTATGGGACAAATCTTTGTCTAGGGTTAATGATGTTGATATTGCGCAAGAACAACCAGGGCCAATTGTTAATACTGACAACCCAGTTGTTCGTTATAGTAAGTTACCCTATGTCAAAGGTCTAAGTGAGGATCTTGGTAAAATTTTAAGGAGAGAGGTAGGTGTAACTTGCGCTTTTTATTCTAAAGAAAATTCGTTCTTTGTTCACGCCTCTTAAAGATGAGATTCCTTTGCCATTAAAGTCCAATTTTATATACCGTGTTAATTGTACTGACTGTGATACTTGTTATATTGGGTTAAGTACTCAATATCATAAAAGCAGGAAGTACCAACATGAATACTCAGTAAGGGATGTATTGCCTGTAAACTATGTGCGTAGAACTGCCTTGGCTATCCATGCTTTCAATTTAAAACATCACTTTGATTTAGATAACATGACTATCCTACGTTCTGATCCTTGTGAGGACAGATTAAAGTGGTTGGAAATGCTGTATATCAAAAAAACAAGTAATACCTGTAATTATCGTACTGATATAAATGGATGTCTAGGCAGTTACAATCATATTATAAAGCCATTATAGTCTTTTCACCTTATTTCATTCTATTTATTTATTACTTACTTTATTTTATTCTATTCATTTATTTACTTATTTCATTATTTATTTATTTATTTTTATTAATTTATTTTATTTTATTTTTTATTTATTATTTTGTTTTGTTCTTCCTGGGAGATAAGGAGTGGCAAACCTTGGTGTGGCACCTTGGGAAGGGCGGGATGCTTTTCTAAGAGACCTTGGTAGTGACAGTACCTTGGTGTGGCATCTTTAGTTTTAAAGGGGGGGGGCCTAGGAACAAGGTTTGTGGCGGTCTTGTTGTGGCATCTTAGGTCGGGGGGTTTTTTATTATTTATTTATTTTTATTATCATTCTTAATTCATTATTTTTATTTATTTATTTAATTTTTTTATTTTTATTTATATACATATATACATTTTTTTTTTTATCCTTTTGGGTTTATATATGTTGGCTACATTGATTTGAGGTTATTTTAAGTTTTGCCAATGCCTCCTGTGTCTTGGATATAGAAGGCCTTGTCATAAACTTCTTCTTAGTTTAGTTTCATGTTGTCATTTCTATTTTAACCTTCGTTGACTGTACTTCTTCTGCTTTTATATTGTGACTTTTTTCATTTTTTAACTTTTATCATGTTTTATTAGTTTGTACCTTTAATGTTTTTAACTTTTACTTTGTTTTTAATTCATTTTTATGACAAATTATTTTAAATTAATGGACTTAGTTTTTATATTTTTTAAACTTTTATTTTAAATTTTGCATGGGTCTCCTGGCCCATAGTAGATGAAGACTGTGATTATTTCGTAAGTAAAATGTTTTATTTATTTATATAAAAATATTTAAATTAAGTTCTCTAATTTCTTGGTTTATTTTTGTTATTGCTCATTCTTATTTAATTTATCTATTTTTCATTTTACACTATCTAAATAGATTGATGTTATCTTGTGTTGCAAAGGGCCCTGATGAAGAATTTGTAGTTAAATTCGAAACGTTGGCGAGAAATAAATATATAGTTTTCATGTAAAGCTGTGTTTTATTCATAACCTTATCCCGAGATTGGTGAGACGCGTATATATATATATATATATACATATATATATATATATATATATATTATATATATATATATATATATATATATATATATATATATATATATATATATATATATATATATATATATAATATATATATATATATATATATATATATATATATATATGTTTTTTGCAAAAGGCATGTTGCAAAATAAATTTGGTGAACTGTATTTCTGGGACGATGTAACGAGAAAAAGTTCCGAGGTACCCCGTACCCGATTTTATTTTACTATTTTCCTCTACTTAAGGAATAGATGTTCCATTTTTATGACAGTTTTTACAATCTGTTCAACTTAAAACTGGAAATATATTCACCACGCCTCCGCCTAAGAAGTAATAACTTATTCCTTCAAGTCTAGCTCACAAAAAATGTTTGTTTCTTTTGTTCCGCCTTAGTAATACAATTTTAAAACGGGGGTTTCTTGCCTACGTATCATTTTTAAAACCCCGTGTAAACCAAGGATCTTGAATAAAGGGGATGACGCATCAAGGAACTTTTCTGACCCCATGGAAGTTGTATGAGATAGAGAAATAGGAGCAAACTTACCTTCCCCTTGGTTGTAATGAATAAAAGGCGCAAGACGTAGGTTATGTAGCAAGGTTGTCAAGTTTGCTTCTAAACTTACTTCTGTGCTTCTCGCGATTGTTACGTCTTGTGATGCTTGTTAAGTCATTTGTGATTATTTAATTTTAAATGTTGGACTAACAATACTTTGCCACTTCAGTGTGTGATAATTTAAGCGTGTTTATAACCTTCTCATGCAATTAACAATGGGAAACCATTGAGAGGTAAGTTTGCCTCTAAAATTTAAGACCAACGCTGTTATAAGAAATGTAAGCATGTGCAGTTGGTTTTTGACGTGTGTTTCGTGTTGAAGATCCTTGGTGTAAACAATCATCAACAAGCATTGATGGTCATTTTTGAAATTTGACTAATAAAATAATGTAAACAGCCCATCATAAAAGGTGGGGTAGGGTAATCCATTTATACACGTAATTTAGTAGGTTTTTACAGGTTTCTTGCGTGTCAGGTTTAAATAAACTTAGACCTATGTTTAAGAGGGGAAATATTCAATACAATTACTCCAGGAGGTCAAAATAGTCATGACCTTTTATCCTTTGCCGTCGCAGTGTTGCAAATACAAATAAATATAAATAAAGAAAGCGCATAATGTATCTAATGTATTTAAGGATCTTTAAAAAACTCAAAGTTCTTATATCAAAGTGACCTCGATGGTCCAAAGTGTCATTGACGTCAATGACTTAGCAAAAATTTTGACAACTGTATATGTGTATGTATGTATATATATATATATATATATATATATATATATATATATATATATATATATATATATATATATATATATATATATATATATATATATATATATATATATATATATATATATATATATATATATATATATATATTCATTTATTTATATTTATATTTAAATAAGCATGTACTTGGGTGTGTAGTGGCCTTAGTTTAGGTGTAGCAATCTCCATCAAGATAGCAAATTTTTATTTGTAGTAAATAAATTGCATTGCTGGTTTAATCTATAGGAAAGGCAAAACATTGTAAAAGTAAAATCACTTTTTAATCTTTTGATTGATGAGATAAGAAGCTTAGTAGATTGTTTAATTCTTCTTGGTTAAAAAGAAAATGGCGGACAGATTACGAATTGTTTCAACACCTTTACTCTAATAATCTGATTATGTAGTAACACTAAACTCATAATGTTGTCTCACTGCCCCATCTATTTCTTTATACCTATGCTCTTCTCTTAGTCTTTAGTTCCACAGTAATGTTTTTCAGCTTAGAATATAAAAATAAAAACGCTTCTCTTAAACGGCTTTGCAAACTCCATTACGACAAATATTAAATTCCATTTTACTAAAAACCACTTTCCTTTTAATATTTACTTAACCTCCGCCATTTTGGTGATAAAAACTTGTGTGATTTCGAGGGAGATACAATAGATAATTAAATACTTTTATGTTTATTTAACAGATTTCCATCCAAGATTTTGCTCTTTTTTGACAATAAAAAGTTAGCTTGTACGATTGTCAAATTAGGGTGCAATACAAATACAATAGGGTGCAAGGACACAAAATGTTAGCAACACTTGCTGGAGGACGAGGTTGACAAAATTATACATTGATCCAATATCTTTCAATTTGTGTATCACGTTATATTTATTTTATTTTATTTTACGTGTATTCCCTTTTAGCGAATTTCCTAAAAGGGAATTCGGCTAATAGGATAGGCGTCATGGCGGAATTCGAACCTCAGACCACGACACAAATCCGTTTCAGAGGTCTCTAATGACGAAAAAATACGTTTCGCGAGACATATATATATATATATATATATATATATATATATATATATATATATATATATATATATAATATATATATATATATATATATATATATATATATATATATGTATATATGTATATTTCTAGGCACTTTCTTGTAAACACTCTATCTTTCGAATGGATTAATATTTTTTAACCAAACTTGGTACAAAAATCAACCTTCGAGAGGACACGAACCCTATTGAAAACCAGGTTTTTGTGACGTCATTAACCCGGTTTGCTGAGTCAGCGAAATTTTCAAAAAATCGGCGAAATTCAGGGTTAATATTTTTGCCGCAAAAAAGGTCAATATTTATGTTTTTTTGAGACGCCAAATCGAATGAAACCGGTCCGAAGTCGATACGACCACTATAAGTGACCTAAAAATCGAAAAAACCATTCTAAATTCCCGAAACAAAATTTTGGTCGATAAAAATAAATTTCGAGTAGGGTGTCGTTTTCAATGTAATTTTGGGCGCGGAATCGAATGAAACCAGTCCGAAGTCGATACGACCACTTTAAGTGACCTAAAAGTCGAAAAAACCACAAAAATTATAGAAAACCAAAATTACGGTCGTTGAAAATTAAATTTCGAGTAGGGTGTCGTTTTCAATGTTTTTTGGGCCTCTGAGATGAATGCCAGTGGTCCGGAGTCAATACAACCACTCAAACTCAGGGTACCTGGGTTCACATCCTGGAAGGGTCAATCATTTTTATCGTTTTTTTACCTAATATAAGTTTACAACTAGGAAATAATTCTGGCGCGGTGGTCCGCATGTCGGGCGAATTTCCTTTGATGCGTGTTTCCGTGCTTTTTATATAAGTTTACAACTACTAAATAAATAATTCCGGCGCGGTGGTCCGCTGTCGGGCGAATTTCATTTAGAATACGTGTTTCCGTGCTAAACAACCATTTTCTTGCTTATGCAAGAACCATGCCCATTGCGTGGTTCTAGAACCTAAGCAGTTACTCAATTGTCAAGCACTGCTCGTAACTCATTTTGTCTGTATTTTCCAAAGGAAATGCGCTAAAACCTTTAAAGATAACTGACTAAGCTTAAAGATAAGTAACTAAGCTTTAAACTAGTGCAAATAATAGAGCGTACTTCTAATTTTAGAGGCATAGTTTTGTGCAACCAACTGGATAGTTATGCGCATTTCCTTTGGAAAATACAGACAAAATTAGTTACGAGCAGTGCTTGACAATTGAGTAACTGCTTAGGTTCTAGAACCACGCAATGGGCATGGTTCTTGCATAAGCAAGAAAATGGTTGTTTAGCACGGAAACACGTATTCTAAATGAAATTCGCCCGACAGCGAACCACCGCGCCGGAATTATTATTTAGTAGTTGTAAACTTATATATGTAAAAGCACGGAAACACGCATCCAAAGGAAATTCGCCCGACATGCGGACCACCGCGCCAGAATTTTTTACTTAATATAAGTTTACAACTAGAAAATTATTCTGGCGCGGAGGTCCGCATGTCGGGCGAATTTCCTTTGGATGCGAGCACTCAAACCCAGAGTACCTTGAATGAAATTCGCCCGACAGCGGACCACCGGGCCGGAATTATTTATTTAGTAGTTATAAACTTATATAATGTAAAAAGCACGAAAACTCGCATCCAAAGGAATTATTTATTTTGTTCACATTTGCAGTGTTTTAATGATTGCATATCTGATAATTAAGTTGTGTTGTCTTTAACATTTATACGGCTCCTCATTTATACCGTAAATAAGAAAAGTATAGTGATTGCTAAAATCTCCGAAAACAGGGTGTCAACTGAGGGGTTTATGCAAAGTTGTCTGTGTGCGTGTGTGTGTGTTATCATTAAGATCTTCAACCATGTTTAGTTTTTCTTCAAATAAGTAGTAATAGTAGTAGTGATATGGGGGGGGGGGAGTGGTGAACTACCAGGCAAGTAGGCCACGTTGTTGGGCCCTTTTTGCCAGCTCCCTAAGATAGTGTTAATTTCAAGAGTAGGTATATGTCATCTAATTTAGACAGAAAAGCCGTGAATTTCTATGGTTCCTCTCATGCTTTTTCAAGTAATCATAGATATTTTCACTGACTCTAATAGTCAAGTGAAAAGTGAGAACAACACTTGCTCTCACTGTTAAACCAAACCTCCATACACTTTAAACTACAAGGCAGAAACAGTTTATTATTAATCTACAATGAGGGTCCTAAATTTTGCCTGTACCCAGTTTCATTTAGGGTTAGGGATCTTTAACGAGTACCTGACAACGCACAGGCTTGAGACCACCGGCTTTACGTCCTTTCTGAAGGACGTGGTACGCAGAATTTTTATCCCTCATAAAAATCCTAGATACCCGTGCTAGGATTGAACCCATGACTAAAGTCCATTCATTCTGTGTATTGGCCGCGTACCTTAACCACTACACTACGGGTGACTCTTTCTTCAAATAAACCTCTTGTAAACAAAATAAAAGGCATGAAAATAGTATTACTATAGAGAATCCCTGTCGGATAAATTAAAAAAAATCGAATAATAAATCTTAACTTATGAATTTAGGTATCAAATTACAGTATATAATAACTGGAACCTTGACAATTTAAATTTAATCACAAACGGTGTTCGGAAAACCGGCAAGAAAATAATTTACCATAACCTTATAACAAACTCTTAGAGGAGGTTACAATGTGTTTAGAGGATAATGTAAAAAATAGAGGAACAATTGAAAGAGGTGTTGAAACCATGAACATAAAAGCTGATAGAGCAGACAATAAGGTTTTTACTATCCTTACAAAGCTATTCAAATACCCTTGCTGATAACAATTTTTTGCTTGAATAATTACGCTCTTTTTATCTATGGTTTGGTTAATCTATGATCAATATCTACTAGTAACTGATCTGGTAGAATAATGAAAACACTTTTTGTCAAGGAAATATGTAGTTTATTAAATGTTTTAAATTTTATGAAATTAACCTTTTTGCGTATCAACGCTATTGACTCCCAAAATAAATTATTCGTCTTTTTATATAGACCAAGAGCCCAGGGGTGTTTTGTTAATAAAAAGTGTAATGGCTGGAACCGGTTTCAATTTTTCGTAAATACCTTCCTGAACAAGGATCTGCAATTTTGCCGACTCGTATCGGATGGGTGTCCCAAGCAGAACGCACTTTAGGGGTCAAAGGTTCTGCCTGGGACACCCATCCGATACGAGTCGGCAGAGTTGCAGATCCTTGTTCAGGAAGGTATTTACGAAAAATTGAGACCGGTTCCAGCCATTACAGTGTTTGTTAACTTAGATGGTAAATTTGACCTGTAAAGTGCGTTCTGCCTGAGACACCCATCTGATACGAGTCGACAGAATTGCAGATCCTTGTTCAGGAAGGTATTTACGAAAAATTGAGACCGGTTCCAGCCATTACAGTTTTGTTAACTTAGATGGTAAATTTGACCTGTAAAGTGCGTTCTGCCTGAGACACCCATCTGATACGAGTCGACAGAATTGCAGATCCTTGTTCAGAAGGTATTTACGAAAAATGAGACCGGTTCCAGCCATTACACTTTATTAACAAAACACCCCTGGGCTCTTAGTCTAATATTTCAGCAAATATTTTGCTTATTAGGTTTTGCGGATGATTGATTTTAAAATGAGTCTAAATATAGGGTACGGGGTACCTCGGAACGATTTAGTTGTAGACTTGTCGGCATATAACTTGGAAATCGAGGGTTCAAATCCTGCCTGGAAAAGACCTTATTAAGGTGCATTCTTCTGAATGCGCAACGGACGAACGCATCGCTACCACAGTATTCTTACTGTGGTAGCGATGCGTTCGTCCGTTGCGTGCGGTGACAACTTAAATTCCAACATGTGTAATCGTATGGGGCGTTCTTTAACAGCTAGCAGTGGCGTTGCGGAAAATGGAAACTTTAGCACAGGCCTGGGCAAACTACGGCCCGCGGGCCACATGCGGCCCATGGGGCATTTTTATGTGGCCCGCGGGCAAAATTAAAATGTTTGGATAAAAGATAAAATAAATTAAAAATAACAAAAATATTAAGTATATAAGCAAATAAATTGTTTAATTCAAAATTATTATGAAAAGATAGATATCAAGATAAGGAAATAATAGATTGTTACTTTAACTTTAAAGTTTGGAGAAACAAAAACTAGTAAGATAAGAAACAATTACATAAAGAGCGGTCACCTTTCATATCAATTCTCATTGTCAGATTTGGCGAATTCTAATTATTTTAGCGAATCTTTATTTTCACAATAATAAGATAAAAAAAAGCTATTTTGCCTTCTGTGAATTGCCGAAAAGGAGTTGATAAAATACAATCCCTTTGATCATATATTTCATAGGAATACTTTTAAAAAATTATTTTTACACCTAGAATTCTAGCAAAATTTGTCTTCAGTTATATTTCAAGATCTGACGAAAATACTCCGTTTTGTTTTTTCCGTTTAGTGCTAAAGTTCCCCAATTCTTATACTTTGAGAATAAATTTGACTTTAGGAAAACACCAGCGTAACTTAAATTTGTTGCGGGTTTAGCATACTTTAACATTTATGGAATGCGGCCCGCGACTGGCTGTAAAAAGCTTTCCTAGCCCTTTGCTAGGAAAGTTTGCCCAGACCTGCTTTAGCAAATGTACTAAACCCGCACAAATGAGCCAGTGGTTAGCATTTGATTGATTACAAAACACTTTAGAGACCTGACGCGATAGAAACCTTTCCGTTTTCAAAGTTTTTGAGTTTTTCTTATCCTCTCTTCCGATTTTGAGAAGAATACTTTTGTTTTGTTTGGATTTTGATTCTTGCTGTGCTTAATAGTCATATATGCACCAAGGGAGTAAAGAATGCTATTATTTCCCTGAGCAGTTAGTTGGTTCTTAAGGCGTAAGCCAAGGGAACCAAAGTATTTAACTCCCAAGGGTAAGCCGAGGAAGTTTTGTGTTTAATTCCCGAGGCAAAGCCGAGGGAGGTAATTGCGAGAGGGAAATAGCATTTTACTCCCAAGGTGCATACAAGATTTTACCTCCAGATTTTATTTTAACATGTTTTGTTGTATTTTATTCTTATTTTTTTGGGTCGAACCCCCTTATAAATTTTGGGGGTGCTGCCCCCAAAAAAATTAAAAAAAAATGTATTGCTCCAAACAACTTCTATTGACCTGAAACGGATTTTGAGCCAATAAAATTTTTTTTGGGACGGCTCCCTCTTGAGTCACTGGTTCCCCTCCATCATCACAGGACTTTTTCTTAAAGATGGAGGGCAGTATTGTTTTGTTGTATAATATTTAATAGTAGTTTGTTAAACCCGCTACACAATTCTTACATATGTCTACAACTAAACCTGGATTGACACTCTTGTGCAACAAGTCTTGTCAACTTCTTCAACCGGTACATGCGTATATTTTTTATATCCGTTAACGTCGGCAATCTCAAGTATAAATCTACTAACATTTTTAACCCATATTTTAATCATTTGCTTGCAGATTTTTATATTTCATAATATTTGTAAAATTATAAAGCTATTATATTTATTTAACAAAATACATTAAATAAATAAAAAAACACTCCGAAATCGTGTTCTAATAAATATAAATAAGATGATTAACATACAGAAGACGAGCGAAGCGAGTCCGAAGTAGTCTGGATAACCATAATTTTAATATTTATTTTAATATATCCATAATTAAGAATTTAATTAGCCCCCACACTCAGGCTTTGCCTTGTGGGTTACATGTATACTGCTGAGTAAATTTGTTTTTGTATTCTTTTTGTGTGTGTATACTTGTAAATAAAGGAATTGTTAAGGAAAAAAATGTCAAGAAAAACAATTTATTTTCATTTTAAATTTTTTTTAAACATTTTATTCGTAGAGAACCACATTTTATAAGTCTAACCCAGGAAGCATATTGCTCAACCTGTTATTTATGCACTTATAAATAACAGGTTAATTAATAACATACCTTGTTATTTTATGTACTTAATGACAAATCTCTTTACCTATGTAAACATTGTATGTTAAAGGCTTGCAAAAAGCCTTTTATTAAACAAATAAATAAATAAATAAAAACCAAGTTTACTTCTACTAAACTTAGTAGAAAAGCCTTAACCTCAAGAGTGCTTAAAGATTTATAGGTTTTAAGCCTAAATAGACTAAAACTCCCTTATGAATATTCTGAATGATTAACCAAGCATAACCTTATTGTTTTTGCTGAATAGATGAAACCTTTTGTTAGGTTCTCCCAGGTTTGTCTAGTCTTTCGATAAATCGATAGTTACAGGAGAGAAATTAGGGTTCTAATTAATGCAATTCTAGCGGGGTTTGATAGTAGCTCAGGGGAAGTAAAGTCTCAATAGAATAAATCGGGAGAGGGTACTTTAATATTTTTCCTTTCAGTCTTCGATCATTTTCCTTCTGACTACCTAAGCTAATAATCTAAGCTAAAGGCATTTAGAAATGGATAGTGCAGGTCTAGTATGACTTAGGTAACTACAGTCTATCGTTTAGTCTGAGAATAATACTATATATAGAAGGAGCACTACTGATAACACGAAAGCCGGTTCACTGGTGCAACTAAGTAATGCTGCCACCCTTACAATATACAATTTTCTAAAAAAAAGTTGGCAATACTTCCGGTTGCTGAATTATTATGTTCTATTATTAATTAATGATTGATTATTCATAAAATACTAATATAAATGTCGGTGCATTACAATATTTTATGCATTTTAAATTGTAGTTTAACGTATTTATTAAAATTATATATAAAAAGTAGTCCTCGTCAACTATTTAGTTGACGAGGACTACTTTTGTAGTCCTGGCGGAATACAAGAATCTACATTTGTAGATTCTTGTATTCCGCCACCCTTTTGCCATCGAAGACCAGTTTTATTAAATACTCAGCAGGTGTTTTAAGTTATTATATTTGTTCTTTACGAGCTTTCTTCATTAATAGATATTTATGACTCATATTTAAAATAATGTTTTGTTGTCAGGTTGGCAGCATTACTTAGTTGCACCAGTCAACCGGCTTTCGTGTTATCAGTGGAATTACATTGTGTTTACGGTCCTGTGCTCCTTCTATATATAGTATTATTCTAAGCGTTTAGTTTAAAAATATTGACAGGTCAGTTTAGACACCACTGATTCTTAAGAAAAAAAATCCCTGCAAGAAGGGAGCGGGAAAAACTATGTAAACAAATCAGGTTATTTTACCCGTATTTTCTTGGCGATGTTATTTAACATTTCTTTTGTGTAGTTTTATTTTAAAATATCATTTTGAGAATAGTTTGAAAGTAGTTTTCAAAACGATGCAATCAAAAGAAGAACCACAAACAAAGTGAACGATTGCCGGGAAGAAGGTTTTTTCCCTACAGCGGTTATTGTGGTAGAGATTTTTTTCTCTTTTTAAGTGAGAGGTTGGCAGCGGCTTCTCTGATTGGTCAATCCCCAAAATACTTATGACTTTGGGGATTTTTAAACTAAACGATAGACTGTAAGACACGGGGTCTCTTTTACAACTACAAATCAGGTACGAAGTATATCAAGACACCCGTGGTGTAGTGGTTAAGGTACACAGCCAATACACAGAATGGATGGACTCTAAACTTCCGAGTTTATTAAGTCATGGGTTCAATCCCAGCACGGGCCTCTGGGATTTTTATGAGAGGGATAAAAATTCTGCGTACCACGTCCTTCAGAAGGGACGTAAAGCCGGTGGTTTCGAGCCTGTGCTTTGTCAGGTACTCGTTAAAGATCCCTTACCCTAAATGAAACTGGGTATAGGCAAAATTTAGGACCCTCATAATAGATTCATTATAATACTATAGTGTGTCTGCCTTGTAGTTTAAAGTGTATGAGGTTTGGTTTAACAGCGAGGGCACGTGTTGTTCCTAGTTTTCACTAGACTATAAGAGTCAGTGAAAATATGTATGATTGCTTAAAAAAGCACGAGAGGAACCATAGAAATTCACGGCTCTTCTGTCTAGATTAGATGAAATATACCTACACTTGAAATTAAAAGGAGTAGAACACTACCTCGGAACTTTTCCTCGTCACATCGGATTCGCTACTCTTATCGTCCCTACTTTGGACTCGCTTCGCTCGTCCTCAGAAAAAACAATTCGTCACACGTATACCGCCACACCTCTTCGTAGTAAATACATTCCTTTTATTCTTAGCGGTCACCCTTCCTGGTGAGGTCATTGACCGCACTAGATGCTGCTTAACTTTTATAAACTAACAAAAATCATGGATATACTTATCGTATTACAACGAAACTTTGTGTACTTATTTATTACTTAATGGTATACACTTGTACCAAATTTCAACAAAATTGGATTATTTTCTCATTTTGACGGATTTTTAAAAACCGTACACAAGTCATTTGATAAAAATTAAATTAACGCTAATAATGGGTTGAAACTTAGCACATATGTTAGTCTCATACATAGCTAAATGCGTGCCAATTCTCAATTCGAAATAAAATTTCGAAGAACGCGAAATTTTATTCGCGTTTCCAGATTTTTCTAAAGTTTTGCTGAGTCATTATAGGGGGTTAATGACGTCTTAAAACTTATTTTCCGAACGGCATAATAAGGCGCGGTCGAATATCCACGGCCTTCTAGAATGTTGGATCACCAACAAACTTTTTTTATAACTTTTTTTTTCAAAATTTTCAGTAATTAGCCGGATTTGTGATGAATGAAGCCTATTTCCGTAATCTGCACGCTCTTTTAGTCAATCTCAAAGAGTATTTACATTCACTCAACGTTTTATTTTTACTCTAACTTGGTACATACACAACTACTGTTAGACGTCAATGTTATCTACCTGATTTGTGTTATATTTTGACATGTCATATTTGTTGACATTGACGTCTAACAGTAGTTATGTATGTACCAAGTTAAATTAAAAATAAATCGTTGAGTGAATGTAAATACTCTTTGAGATTAACCAAAAGAGCGTACAGATTACGGAAATTACGGCTTCATTTATCACAAATCCGGCTAATTACTGAAAATTTTGAAAAAAAAGTTATAAAAAAAGTTTGTTGGTGATCCAACGTTCTAGAAGGCCGTGGATATTCGACCGTGCCTTACTATTAGACTAATTTTTGTAATAAGTTTTAATGTGATGATAACAGACACACAAACCTTCAGACAGACAACTTTGCGAAAACTCAGGAGATTTCAAAACACCTGAAACGGATAATTCAGGCTGAAATTCGGGTTTCGGATTTTTTTGCAAACACAATACTTTTCCTATTTACCTACGGTATAAATGAGGAAAAGTAAATGATGACGTAAACAAGTGAAAACCTAAAACAAAAATCCAACAACATTTTCACTAGATACCTTGGGGGAAAAAATATCGTACTTAAGATTTTTCTATAAAACACCTACAAAACGATAT
The DNA here is from genome assembly GCA_018340805.1 of Microvelia longipes. Taxonomy (NCBI): domain Eukaryota; kingdom Metazoa; phylum Arthropoda; class Insecta; order Hemiptera; family Veliidae; genus Microvelia; species Microvelia longipes. The sequence goes on along the minus strand of JACMZG010000032.1, from coordinate 4,307,013 downwards.
TCGCCCCCCTCCCCATTTATCGTCCTTTATCTTTACAACAACAATTTTCAAAACGAGCTTATTACACTCTCTGTTTTTCTAACGGCCTTTTCAACGGGGCCGGAACGACATTTAAACAGTGGAATTGGTCATAAGGGATCCATTTTTATATTTAAAGATTCGAAATAGAAACAAAACTGGTTCAAATGTATTGATATTGTATTTTTTTTGTACGTGCTTATTATTAAAATGACTTTAATATGGAAAATTTTTATGTTTTGTCATACTTTTGCAACCTTGGTCCGACATTTCCAATGACCTGACTGAAACTTAGTTTATCCATCCTTTGCACCTGTGACCAACCTTATATTTCGTCTAGTATACTTTCTGTGTGCCGCCTCTGTGGCCGAGGTCGTTAAGGCGTTAGTCTTTACACTGACCTTCGACACCCATGGAGGTCTGGGGTTCGCATCCCAGTTTACGCTCTCAGTTTATAGAAGATTATTGTTAAGATAAATTATCGCCAGCTTTAGAATACACTTTGAGCGAAACGGTTGCTGATACCACCCGAGGTGGTTCCCGCAGGTGTTATCTCTGATGAGCCGCAAGGCTCTAAACGGGCATTATTATTATTATTATTTTCTTTTAATTCTTAGCCTATGCTAGTTTTAAGAGCAAGGGACGGGTTTTTACCAAGTCGCCTTCTCATATAGGAACTAATGTGGTCTTACAAAAGTTCTGTCGAGTCATGTCTATGTTGTATACTATTAAGTCATATTCAAGGTCTTTCGTACTATTGAGCAGGTTTGTAGAATTACTGATTTTTGGATAAGCTTAATGAGAGAAACCGGTATATCTATTTTTTCTATTGCTGATTTTAAGTCTTTATGAATTATTCCATTTGCCGATAATACTATGGGAATGACTGTAGCTGATTTCATTTTCCAAATTCTAATGATTTCCGCGGCCAAATCTGTGTATTTAGATATTTTTTCTTGGGTAGTTTTATTAAGGTTATGGGTAAGTGGCACAGCGACATATATGAATTTGACATGTTGTTTAATTTTATCTACAATTACTATATCAGGCCTATTGTAAATTATAGTTTTATCTGTGAGTATTGTCCGGTCGTAATATAATTTATTATTATTATTATTTTTATACTTTCTGTGTAGTATAACTCACGGCTAAAATCAGTTGACAGCGTGGGAAAATAGTGTTGAGGAACAAATGAGGTTGGTCTGCTATGATATGAAGGGTGTGGTTTAACATCCAGGACTAACCTCATTGGGAAAAATAAAAAAACAAGTCTCTCCACTGATGTTTAAGTATAATGACAAAGCCATCATTAGTGCCGGCGGTAAAGTATCATCATCAGTGCCGCGGTTAAAGTACAATAAGCATCATCATCATGCCGGCGGTTAAAGTACAATGACAAAGCATCATCATCAGCGGTAAAGTACAATGCATCATCATCAGTGCCGGCGTTAAAGTACAATGACAAAGAATCATCATTAGTGCGCAAATAGTTGAAAGTACAATGCATCATCATTAGTTTAAAGTATAATGACAAAGCATCATCTGCCGGGTTAAAGTACAATGACAAAGCATCACATTAGTGCCGGGGTTAAAGTACAATGACAAAGCATCATCATCAGTTAAAGTGACAAAGCCATAAGGCAAGTACAATAAAGAGTTAAAGTAAATGACAAGCATCATCATCAGTGCCGGCGGTTCACAATGATGTTTAAAGTACAATAAAGCATCATCACAGTGGTTAAAGTACAATGACAAAGCATCATCATCAGTGCCGGCTAATAAAGAAACGGAAGAAATAAAGTATCCGGCGGTTAAAGTACAATGACAAAGCATCATCATTAGTGCCGGCGTTAAGTACGGACAAAGATCATCAAGTGCGGCGGTTAAAGTTACAAAGCATCATCAATAAAGTACAATATCATCATCAGTGCCGGCGGTTAAAGTACAATGACAAAGCATCATCATCAGTGCCGCGGTTAAAGTACAATGACAAAGCATCATCATCAGTGCCGGCGGTTAAAGTACAATGACAAAGCATCATCATCAGTGCCGGCGGTTAAAGTACAATGACAAAGCATCATCATCAGTGCCGGCGGTTAAAGTACAATGACAAAGCATCATCATTAGTTGCCGGCGGTTAAAGTACATGACAAAGCATCATCATTAGTGCCGGCGGTTAAAGTACAATGACAAAGCATCATCATTAGTGCCGGCGGTTAAAGTACAATGACAAAGCATCATCATTAGTGCCGGCGGTTAAAGTACAATGACAAAGCATCATCATTAGTGCCGGCGGTTAAAGTACAATGACAAAGCATCATCATTAGTGCCGGCGGTTAAAGTACAATGACAAAGCATCATCATCAGTGCCGGCGGTTAAAGTATAATGACAAAGCATTATCATAAGTACCGGCGGTTAAAGTACAATGACAAAGCATCATCATCAGTGCCGGCGGTTAAAGTACAATGACAAAGCATCATCATCAGTGCGGCGGTTAAAGTATAATGACAAAGTTAAAGTACAATGACAAAGCATCATCATCAGGCCGGCGGTTAAAGTACAATGACAAAGCATCATCATCAGTGCCGGCGGTTAAAGTACAATGACAAAGCATCATCATTAGGTGCGGCAAGTACAATGACAAAGCATCCATCATGCCGGCGGTTAAAGTATAATGACAAAGCATTATCATAAGTGCCGGCGGTTAAAGTACAATGACAAAGCATCATCATAGTACCGGCGGTTTAAAGTACAATGACAAAGCATCATCATTAGTGCCGGCGGTTAAAGTACAATGACAAAGCATCATCATCAGTGTCGGCGGTTAAAGTATAATGACAAAGCATTATCATAAGTACCGGCGGTTAAAGTACAATGACAAAGCATCATCAATCAAAGATCATCATCATCAGTGCCGGCGGTTAAGTACAATGACAAAGCATCATCATCAGTGCCGGCAATGACAAAGCATTATCATAAGTACCGGCGGTTAAAGTACAATGACAAAAGCATCATCATTAGTGGCGGCGGGTAAGTACAATGACAAAAGCATCATCATCAGTGCGCGGTTAAAAGTACAATGACAAGCATCATATCAGTGCCGGCGGTTAAGTATAATGACAAAGTTATCATTAAGTACCGGCGGTTAAAGTACATGACAAAAGCATCATCATTAGTGCCGGCGGTTTAAAGGCAATGACAAAGCATCATTCATCAGGTGCCGGCGGTTAAAGTATAATGACAAAGCATTATCATAAGTACCGGCGGTTAAAGTACAATGACAAAGCATCATCATCAGTGCCGGCGGTTAAAGTACAATGACAAAGCATCATCATCAGTGCCGGCAGGGTTAAAGTTATAAATGACAATAGCATATATAAGTACCGGCGGTTAAAGTACAATGACAAAGCATTCATCATTCAGTGCCGCGGTTAAAGTACAATGACAAAGCATCATCATTCAGTGCCGGCGGTTTAAAAGTAGTAATGACAAAAGCCATCTCATCAGTGCCGGCGGTTGTTTATAGTACAACAATGACAAAGATATCATCAGTGCACGGCGGTTAAAGTTAATGACAAAGCCAGCTTTCAACTTGACAGTCCATATCAGTTGCGGCGAGATGCGAGAAAGTGATGATGGACTGTCAAGTCTGAAAGCTGGCTTTGTCATTTTACTTAAACATCAGTGGAGAGGCTTGTTTTTTATTTTTCCTTTTATCTGGACTCCACAACTCTATTTTTTATAATCTCATTGGCTCTTTGGCATTATTTTTCTACGCTGTGAACTGATCTTAGCCGTGTGTTACACTACAGTCACACTCGGACCCGTAGCCAGCTAAAACTTGTATGGGAGAGGAGGATAAACCAATACTCACACATCTATAAGAAACTGCCACTAAAAACTATTTTTTCAGAGGGGGCTGTTACATGCAGATCTATGTTGAGATCTAATTATTATTATGTAGTATATATAAGTTGGCAACACTGGGGTAGAGATCGTAAGATGTTATCCCCCCATGCTGGTACTGTTTTCGATGTTGATATTAATTAATAATGCATTCTATGTATTTCACAAATTAAATAAACATTAATATTA
>JACMZG010000032.1:4274582-4302146 GCA_018340805.1 Microvelia longipes | reverse complement strand
ACTGAATAGTCCCTCTTAAAGTTTGATATTCAGACAATAAGTCCTTGACTAACTTTTGTTTCGTTTCATCCCTATTATGGTTCTAGTTTATACCACCTATCATCTATCCCAAATAAAGTCCTATCCTCACTCCTTCTCGAACCAGCCCTTCCTCGAAGATGTCATGCTAGCGAAAGCTCACTGATCTCTTAAACAAAATCACCTTTCTTTTTTACAACCCGTCTCACGTTACATCATATCCATATACAATCCATCACCCCCTCTATTTATCACTCCTCTCATCGTTATACCAATCACTATCCATTTGCAACCACATCACTACCCTCATGTTTTCTTATCATTCTTCTCTCGTTAATCATCACTATCCAATTACACCTCCATTACATCCCTCTGTTTCTTAATCATTTCTTCCTCCGTTTACCATACACTATCCATTGCAAACCCTATCACCCCCTCTGTTTCTTATCATTTTTCTTCGTTATCATACACTATATCCATTACAATCCATTACCCCTCTCTGTTTTACTTATCATTTCTTCTGCTCGTTACATCATTATATTCCATTGGCACGCACATCAACCCCCTCTGTTTCTTATCATTTCTTTTCTCGTTATCATACTATCCATTGCACCACATCACCCCTCTGTTTCTTATCATTCTTCTCTCGTTATATCAGACTATCATTGCACTATCTTGTTTTTTCATTCGTTATCATCATATCCATACAACCCCCCTCTGTTTCTATCATTTTCTCGTTTACCATACACTATCCATTCACCCTCTGTTCTTATATTTTTCTCTTCGGTTATCATATCATTACAACCATTACCCCTGTTTCTTATCATTTCTTCTCTCGTTACCATCACTAATCCATTGCAATAACATCCATACCACAGACCCAATCACCCTCTGTTTCTTATCATTTCTTCTCTCGTTATCATCACTATCCATTACAACCCATCACCCCCTCTGTTTCTTATCATTTCTTCTTCGTTCAATCACTATCCATTTACGACCAATCACCTGTTTTCTTTAAATCACCCCACTATCATTGTTTTCTTATCATTTCTTCTCTCGTTATCATCACTATCCATTACAAGAAGGATAGTAGTTGTCTGGATACAGAAACACGAATAACACATCCACGACTACGGACAGACTGACATAAATATTTAGCCATATGAATTCCAAAATTAAAAATTATTTTTCCATTTAATATACATTGTGTTTATTTATAAATTAGGAATTAACCTTAAGGTTTACATATTATTTATTAGGAATTGTTATCTAAAAACAAGATTACTTTATCTTATATTATAACAAATTAGTTATTTGTATTATTTTATTCCATTATTATTAAATAAAGATTGGTAGATTGTTTGCATTTATTTAGAAAAAAATCACTAGCGGCCGCCCCCGGTACAAGCACTTTGCTTTTTGGGGGCGCTCACCTAATCTAATTTTTAATTTATTTTTATGTAGCTTATGTAATCAATTTGTTTGTGAGGAATAAAGATTATTTATTTTATTTTATTTTTTACAATCCATTACCCCCTCTTTTCTTATCATTTCTTCTCTCGTTACATCACTATCCTTTACAACCCATCACCCCCTCTGTTTCTTATCATTTCTTCTCTCGTTATCATCACTATCCATTACAACCCATCACCCCCTCTGTTTCTTATCATTTCTTCTCTCGTTACCATCACTATCCATTGCAACCCATCACCCCCCTCTGTTTCTTATCATTTCTTCTCTCGTTATCGTCACTTCCATTGCAAAGCCATCACCCCTCTGTTTTTATCATCTTCTCTCGTTACCATCACCTATCCATTGCAACCCATCACCCCCTCTGTTTCTTATCATTTCTTCTCTCGTTTCATCACTATCCATTGCAACCCATCACCCCCTCTGTTTCTTATCATTTTCTTCTCTCGTTATTCAATCCTACTATCCATTACAATCCTTACCCCTCTGTTTCTTATCATTTCTTCTCTCGTTATCATCACTATCCATTACAACCATCACCCCTCTGTTTCTTATCAAACACTCACCCATCTCTGTTTCTTACATTTCTTCTCTCGTTATCATCACTATCCATTAAACCCATCACCCTCTGTTCTTATCATTTTTCCTCGTTCTCCACTACTCATTACCATTATCACCTCTATCACGTCACCATCATTATGAAAACAATTTGCCAACAAATATTTTTTTAAAGCAAACTGGATTTAGCAATGTCATCATCAATCAAGATTCTTACATCCTAAGCAGCTAGAAAATTCTTACAGTCTGACATATTAACTTTTCCACCTGTTGCGAGTAACAATTGTATCTGTATCAGTGCCACCTAGATACCTTTTTAAATCAAGTCTCAACCTTGTTCCTTCATCCTTTCTTTATCCTGTCTTTCTCTGTTGCTTTAGCCCTTGCCTCACTTACACCTATTCTTTCGATTCTCTACCATCATATTCATTCCAATCTAAGTTATATTTCGATAAAAAATTAACTTTAATAACACTAATTATGTTGCTGAAATGAAATTCTTTAATTAAATTTTACTTTGCGCAAAATAAAATTCATTAATTACATTCTACTTAGCGTAAAATAAAATTCATTAATTACATTCTACTTAGCGTAAAATAAAATTAATTAATTACATTCTACTTAGCGTAAAATAAAATTCATTAATTACATTCTAATTAGCGTAAAATAAATTCATTAATTACATTCTACTTAGGCGCCGTTAGTTATTTATGCCATAAGGCTGAGAAGTGTGTCTTTATGTCACGGCAATTAGATTTACTGACGAGCGAAGCGAGTCGGGATAAATTGCCAAGACATGAAGACATTCTCAGCCGGATGCCATACACTATTTTTTTGAGGTAGCACTCATTAATAATATAACTGCGCTATATACTTAATTGAAAAAAAAAAAACAAACGTCGAATTAACTCCATATTATCGTCGTCCTTAAATTCATCCATAGCTCAACCTTTTACTCAAAGTTGTAAAAGCTTTACAAATAAACACACAAAATTGTCAATTAGAACACCTTTTAAAAACGAAAAAAAAATAGTCTACGAACAAAAACAGAAACAAAATGAACGTTTTTAAAGAAAACTCATGAAGGTTTAACACTGATTGTTTTTTGAACACGCTTTACAGTAATGGCGGCAACATATGAATTACTTTTACGTCTAGGAGTTTTGTTACATTCATTATTGTCCTCGAGGTGAAAAGTACTAAATAACCTCCTATAACAATAATGATTGGCTTCTCATCCTAAAAACGGTCCAATAAAGTGCTCAATTTCGTACTACCTCAAAAAAAAATTCATTATTACATTTTACTTTGCGTAAAATGACATTTAACTTTTAAAGCGAATATACACGTTATATTATATATATATTATATATTATATATATATATATATATATATTATATATATATATATATATATATATATTATATATATATATATATATATATATATATATATATATATATATATATATAATATAATATATATATATATATATATGTATGTATGTATATATATCTTGAATGTGTTTTACACGTTGAGATAGGCGAAAGTGCGTCATATCACATATTCGATTTACTTATAATGATTTTACATTCTAGATATAATTATACTTATGGTAATCTATCCCATAATATGATAATTCTACTAATTATACATACTGCCTTATACTCTCTTCTTACATATATACTGTTATTTTGCATATTATATCTTGTGTATATTTTTATTTAGCATATAAAATTATGCAAAACATTGTCGCAGGGATTATAATTTTTCACTTATTGTAACAAAAGGACGGTTTATTTTTGTTTTGCAGTTTTCCTGTTTATGACCGCAGTATAAAGAAGAAAAAATCGGGTACGGGGTACCTCAGAACTTTCCTTATTACATCGGATTCGCTACGCTCATTCTCTCAGCTTCGGACTCGCTTAGCTCGTCCTCAAAATATAATAGTTATTTATGCAATAAGGGATATAAGTAAGTTTTACAGCCCAAGTTAAAGTTTCGTCCTAAGGCAGGGCCGAAGGAGGCTTGCGAGGGAGTTAACTAACATTTTGGCTCCCGAGGCTTGACGAGGAAGATAATTCAGAGCTGAAAACTTTCATCCCTTGTTGCTATTAAATTTTATCTACGACTAGAGAACTAATACTTACAACTATTAATATATTCTTCAGCTCCTTAATTGTTATTGTGTTAGTTTAGTTTATTCTTACCATGTCAATTACTCTGATGAAGAGAGAATAAAGCCACTATCTTCACATTATTTTATTGTAAGCTGTCAATAGAATAATGTGTAATACTATATTTGTAATTTAACATTAGCGTGTGTATTTGTATATTCTACCCGTAGTACCAACATAACACCGAAAAAATCCTAAAAATTTCCTAAAATTCCTGAAAATTTTACTAAAAATTCTGTAAAGTTGGCAACACTTTCACTTTTCCTTCCTAGGGAGTAAAAGTACATTTACAGTGTGAAATAACAAGACTGTAAGTAGAACTTACAATACAAGAAGTAGATAAAACTCATTAAATTTATACTGCAACACGCCTTTAGACTCGCTTCGCTTATCCTAAGATAGTTAATACATTCGTTTCATACAAATGTATTAAACAAATGAGTGGCCTGGCGATCACCCATTCAAGCACTGACCACGCTCGATGCTGCTTAACTTTTATGATCCAACAAAAATCATAGATATACTTGTCGTATGAAAACGAAACTTGGTGTACTTATTTACTACTTATTTATTTCAACTTAATTGGAATATTTTTTTGATTTAATACAATTTTTTAAAAGAAAACAGTACAAAATAGTTTTATAAAAACAATAATATAAAAAATACAGTTTTTTTTTATACAATTCTATAACATATTTGAATTAGGTGCACCCTCTGTATAAGCAGTAGCTTGTGGACAGAGGTGGCCGTGTGGAGTTAATTTGATAACTACAGTTTCTTTTTTTAAATGAAAAATTAATAAATTTAAACAAATCTTAATAAATGTAAAAAATAAGATAGTAAAAATTATATGACTACTTCGAAAAGAAGAAAACATGCGTGTTAAATCTCAAATTGAATCTTACGATTTGATGAAAACTGACATAAGCATGTCATGTACATTCATGACGTGTTTACGATAGTTGTCGAAACAGTTATCGTAAACAGTGTTCCGCTTTTTATGATTTTTTTTGAAATTTTGCTGAGTTATTATTGCAGGTCAATGACGTCAATAATATATATCATTTGATACTACCGAGTTTTTCAAAACCTGAATAGTTGACACAATATAATTGTGCGAGAGACACATAGGAAATGTAACAAGCAAGATGCATTGCTACATCTGGGAACTGTTCCATCATTCCACATTCTTCATCATTGATAGCTCGACATAATGTAATGTCCCACTCTGTTTGATAACGTCTAAGATGTAGCATTGCATTTTGCTTGCTACATTTCCTAGGTGATAGTAGTAGTGATAGTAATATGGGGGGGAGGGAGTGGTAGTAACTACCAGGCAAGTAGGCCACGTGGTTGGGCCTTTTTTGCCAATTCCCTAAGATAGTGTTTTACTCCTTTTAATTTCAAGTGTAGGTATATTTCATCTAATCTAGACAGAAGAGCCGTGGATTTCTATGGCCCCTCTCATGCTTTTTTAAGCAATCATACATATTTTCACTGACTTTTATAGTCTAGTGAAAACTGGGAACAACACGTGCTCTCACTGTTAAACTAAACCATCATACACTTTAAACTACAAGGCAGAAACAGTATAATATTATAATTGAATCTACAATGAGGGTCCTAAATTTTGCCTATACCCAGTTTCATTTAGAGTAAGGGATCTTTAACGAGTACCTGACAACGCACAGGCTCGTCGCCACCAGACCACCGGCTTTACGTCCCTTCTGAAGGACGTGGTATGCAGAATTTTTTATCCCTCTTATAAAAATTTCAGAGGCCCGTGCTGGGATTGAACCCATGGCTAGAGTCCATTCATTCTGTGTATTGGCCGCGTACCATCACCACTACACCACGGGTGACTCTACATTTCCTAGGTGTCTCTCGCACAATTATATTGTGTCCACGTTAATAGTAACTTATTTTTCAGATATCACAACTACAATTGTAGATTCATTTTTGTACAAATTTTCAGAAGACAATGAAAACAAAACTTGACTTTCAATTACGTTACTCCTCGACAATTATTTCTCAAACTAAAACAAAGGATATAAACTTAATTTATCATTCAGACTTAAAATGACTAAAAAATTAGATATTTGCGTGTTTTGAGGTAGTTTAAACCCGCAGCAGTTTTATGTTTTTACTTCTGGATAAAATATCAAGTTCCTTTCCTCCAACTTTTATTTTCTTTCTTTATTAAATTCTTTCTTAAGTTATTCTTTCATTTTTGGAGTATTAAATATTATGCGACGGAATCGTGGCGAAAAAGATCATTACTTATGCTTTTATAGGGGTGCTGAATCGAATGAACCCGGTCTGAAGTCATTAAGAGAACTCTATGTGACTTAAAACTAAGCTGATAAAATTTATAAGGTGATTCAATTGGAGGGTTTTTATGAATGAAATCAAATTTTCTTTGACATGTTAGGTTATAGTCTGGAATTGACGTCATTGCAGGAATAAATAGTCAATTTTCAATGTTGACCGCCTATACCGAGTCCTGCAATGACGTCACACGTCATTCGTAAAAAAGTCAAGTTATAACCTCCGAATGCGTTTGGTTTAAAATTAAAAAGGTTGTATTTACCGCAAGTTGAAGAAGCAATCGAAGAATCAGCTACCGTCGATACTTGCTGTTTAACAGCAACAGCAAAATTCAGTTTAAATTCAGGATTCGATTTTTTACTACTAAAATAGTACTATTTTTAAAACACTTTGATACAATTTTTTTAGAGAGAGTAAAATATATAAAAAATCTCTACAACCTAACTCGCATATTTTTGTTTTGCCTGTCTTTTATGCTTTTACATTTTTTATTCCTTTATTTTTTACATTTTTTCCTGACAGATAAGAGGAAAGGGGGGAGGTATAAAAAAAATATAAAAATGTAGCTTTCGTATTTATTTTAATAAGAAATATGTATTGAAAAAAACCGGGTACGGGGTACCTCGGAAGTAATCTTCGCGACACCGGTTCGCTTCGTTTGGGCGCGGTGGTCCGCATGTCGGGTGAATTTCCTTTGGATGCGTGTTTCCGTGCTTTTTACATTATATAAGTTTACAACTACTAAATAAATAATTCCAGCGCGGTGGTCCGCTGTCGGGCGAATTTCATTTATTATGCGTGTTTCCGTGCTAAACAACCCATTTCTTGCTTATGCAAAACCATGCCCATTGCGTGGTTCCGGTTCATGCTTTAGAACCTAAGCAGTTACTCAACTGTCAAGCACTGCTCGTAACTCATTTTGTCTGTATTTTTCAAAGGAAATGCGCATAATTCTCCAGTTGGTTGTACAATACTATGCCTCTAAAATTAGAAGTACGCACTATTATTTGCACTAGTTTAAAGCTTAATTACTTGTCTTTAAGCAAAATTAGTTGGACGTAATCCATTGTCAGTACTATTTACAATTAACGACGTTTCGGAGCAGGTACTTCCCATCATCAGGTTCGTCTTGAGAAAGACGGTGTGTGATCAAGTGTTGGTGTTAGGACTTTAACCTAACTTCGTAGGCAGGTATCAACGACTTGTTATGCACTTGGAAACCTTGTCTACGATGGGGCCTTCCCGGTCTATAGGGATTAGGTTCCTTATATACCTCCTAGCTACCTGCGAATACGTATTATCGAGATCTTTCAAGTTCTAATACTGCCTTTTTTGCTCTTTCTTCAGCATTGGGATCCATATCGGATCGATATTGATGCTTGTTTGGCTTATGGGTGGGTTCTCGGACGTCGCCATATAGCTGCTTTTAATTTTCCGGTTTTCCAATGCTCCTCTTTATGAATGATTTTTGCTTCATTCCATTGCATTCGGTGGTCATTCTCCCATACATGAGCTGCTATTTTGATCTCTCAAGTTCTCTTCGTACGTATCCTTTATGTTCTTGAACCTGGTATCTAGAGGTCTTCCGATTCTCCGTAGTATACGTGCCACACTCGCACGGTATTCTACGGTGGGCACGTATACTACGGAGAATCTGGAAGACCTCTAGATACCAGGTTCAAGAACATAAAGGATACGTACGAAGGGGAGAAACTTGAGAGATCAAAATAGCAGCTCATGTATGGGAGAATGACCACCGAATGCAATGGAATGAAGCAAAAATCATTCATAAGAGAGAGCATTGGAGAACCGGAAAATTAAAGAAGCAGCCTATATGGCGACGTCCGAGAACCCAGCCATAAGCCAAACAAGCATCAATATCGATCCGATATGGATCCCAATGCTGAAGAAAGAGCTAAAAAGGCAGTATAAGAACTTGAAAGATCTCGATAATACGTATTCGCAGGTAGCTAGGAGGTATATAGGAACCTAATCCCTATATAGACCGGGGAAGGCCCCATCGTAGACAAGGTTTCCAAGGCATAACAAGTCGTTGATACCTGCCTACGAAGTTAGGTTAAAGTCCTAACACCCAACACTTGACTCACACACCGTCTTTCTCAAGACGAACCTGATGATGGGAGAAGTACCTGCTCCCGAAACGTCGTTAATTGTAAATAGTACTGACAATGGATTACGTCCAACTAATTTTACTCATAATGCACCATTGTCACAAACTTTCACGTCTAAGTTGTCTTTAAGCTTAGTCAGTTATGTTTAAAAGGTTATAGCCCATTTCCTTTACAAGAAAGTGTCTAGAAATACACACACACACACACACACACACACACACACACACACACACACACACACACACACACACACACACACACACACAACACACACACATAATATATATTATATTATATATATATATATATATATATATATATATAATATATAAAGTTTCGCAAAACGTATTTTTTCGTCATTAGGGACCTCTGAAACGGATTTGTGTCGTGGACCGAGTTCGAATTCCGCCATGACCTACCCCATTAGGCGAATTTCCAAGGAAATTCCAAGGAACCTTTCCAAAGGAAATTCGCTAAAAATTAGTTTTAGTCCCACTGGTAACCCATCCAGGTAGTGTACGTTTCTTAATGGTGCTTAACAATATTGATCCCCCAAAAAGAGCACAAATATACCAAGTTTTAACTCAATTCAATTATTTCCTTATTTTTAATATTTTGTTTTTTTAAAAAAAACTTATTCATATCTTTTAATAAAGATCTAACTAATTCAGCTAATGAGATGAAATTATTGGTAGAAGTACGTGATATTGGACTATAATAATTCTGATGAAATTACAGCTTGAGATATTTAGGTTGAACGCAATACCTTTCCTATATACCTCCTGTAGTAAGTTAGGGGACTGTAAAAAAAATACGTATGAATGCAGAAAGTAGGATCTCCATATTTGTCCAAAAGGCTTCACAGGTAGAAATAAAAGCGTTTAAAGTAAATAAAATATATTTTCATCGCAACGGCAAAACTTTCCCGGGTAAAAGGAATACGAGAGTCTATTTTTTGTTGGTATCGGTACTCTAAAACGAATTTCTACTCTAAGTATTCGTTTTTGAAGAATAAGGTAAAGAAAATCTGGAGATAAAAATCTGACGCGTATCTCTTTTTTTAGAAAAGCTCTCAAGTGATTTTTTGCAGGATTGTTTTTAAATTTTTCCTTATTATATTGTAGTTAGTTGTATTCGCGATTAAAAGAGGTAGTTGTAAGGTTGGCAATACCAATGGCGGGAAAACGAAAGGGTGATCAAATTTTTTTTATCATAGGATTTGCATGGGAGCCGTTGAAAATTCTTCTTTTTTCCTTTATTGTTCGTTAATTTGTGATAAATGTGATGAAAATTATTAGAACGACCATCGGTGCTAAAAAATGGCCAATATTTCATAGGTAAATACTTCGATTATTTCAGGATTTCAAATATAGAATCAGGCTCTTATTACTATAGACTTGGATTTGTCCGATTTAACCCAGAAATAATAAAACCTAAACGAATGATTTAAACAAAAATTTAAAAAAGTGAATTTATGGTTATTTATTATATTTAGTGTGTAAATAAAAATTGATAGATAAAATAAACACATTACGGAGAAAATCGGCTTTTTATCAGTTAATTTAAATACTGTTACACTAATTTAACAATTTAATGCAATTAAAAGTAATTTGTGTTGTTGTGTAAACTAAATTATTTAAAAGTAGCATTAATTAACAATAACTAAAATAAATACTACATTGTGATTTTCACCTTCTCATCACTCAATTTAAATACTCGAGACAACCCATTGAAACGCTATTTTTTAATAAAGTACTGAGTTCATACGCCCTAAAATTATTTAACTTTTTAAAAATTGCTTTTAAAAATTAAAAGCACTTCGATAAAAAATTTAAAGAAATAATCGTCACGAATAAGAAAAACCAAAAAAACTCCCATAAGGACTTTAACAACGATCACCCTTCCGTTATCAATTCTTATCAGCGACGGTTGGCGCTGCTACGGACTTTGAATCGCGAATATGAAGAGTATTTGTGTTTGCAAAAAAATCGAAACCGGTGATTCACCTAAATTATCCGTTTTAGGTGTTTTTAAGACCCCCTGTGTATTGCTGAGTAATATCTGCCTCCGTAGCCGCGGTCGTATAGTACTGGACTTCGGCACCGGAGGTCCGGGGTTCACGGCCCGGGCTATGCACTCAGTTTTTATGAATAGAATTTGATGTAAAAAGATTGCGCCAACTTTAGCTTTACTTTGAGCATAGTAGATGTGACCTACCCGAGGTGGTTCCTGCAGGGCGAATACCCTGAAGGGCCGAAAGGCCCTAAAACGGGCATTAATTAATTAATTGTGTTTGCAAAAATATCGAAACCGGTGATTCACCTAAATTATCCGTTTTAGGTGTATTGCTGAGTAATGTTGTACGTTAGTCTCTACGTTATAAAGGATTCAAGAAATTCGTTCGATTCTATTTCCAAAGATATATTTATTTAAATAAACCCTTTTCCTCAAGAGATCCAGTTTTTTTTAACGAAAATTGAACTACTCTTGAATATCAACATAAAAGGGAAAAAAGGAAAACTCTCCCGGATCCATTTTTCAGAGGAAAAATTTTCTGTGGAGACGATGTTTGGGGAAAAGCCTGCAACGGGAATAATGTAAGAGCATAAAAAATGTGCGCCGAAAATATTACAAAACAAAATTGAGAACTGCGAGGAAGAAAACACTCAGTAAATAAATTTACGGAGGACTTTACGACAAACGGAAATTAAGTGCGATAAAGAATAATAAGGACCGTTTGTAACAGAAGAAATTTAGGAATTTAAGCGCGATAAAGAATAATTGGGAACGTTTGCAAGAAAAGAATGTAGGAAATTAAGCGCGATAAGAATAATGGGAACGTTTGCAAGAAAAGAAATGTAGGAAATTAAGCGCGATAAAATTGGAACGTTTGCAAAAAGAAATGTAGGAAATTAAGCGCGATAAAGAATAATTGGGAACGTTTGCAGAAAAGAAATGTAGGAAATTAAGCGCGATAAGAATAATTGCGGAACGTTTGCAAGAAGAAATGTAGGAATTAGCGCGATAAAGATAGAATCACCGGTTTCGATTTTTAACGGATTTTTAGGTGAATCACCGGTTTTCGATTTTTTAACGGATAATTTAGGTGAATCACCGGTTTCGATTTTTTAACGGATAATTTAGGTGAATACGGTTCGTTTTTCGGATTTAGGTGTCACGTTCGATTTTTTAACGGATATTTAGGTGAATCACGGTTTCGATTTTTTTGCAATCACAATACTTTTCCTATTCGCGATTCAAAGTCCGTAGCAGCGCCACCGTCGCTGATAAGAAATTGATAACGAAAGGGTGATCGTTGTTAAAGTCCTTATGGGTTTTTTATCAGATGATAAAACATACACACCTCCAGAAAACCACTTAGAAGGTACTTAAAACACCTGAAACGGATAATTCAGAGTGGATCCCGGTTTAGAATTTTATGAAAATCGGAAATCGGGTTTGCGAAAAAAATTTCACACTACTTTTGCTATATTATATCTACAGTATAAATGAGGGAAATAAAAAAATAAAATAAAATTTAGCTAAATTAAATTTAAAAAATACTTTTCTAAATCAAAACTTTATATTGAATTAATAGAAAAAAGTAATAAGAGGAAAATGGAACACCTTTTTTATATTTTCTTGTATATTCTCACAATAAAAGGCTCAGTGTCGCCCACAAACACTTTAGAGCGTCACCTACAACGGTTCTCTTCCATTACGACAAAAAAGGACTTAAAAAAAGTTGAACAAAAAACTTATTCGGCAAGGAAAAAGAAGAATTGGTTTTAAAAAAAGAAAAGAAAAGGAGAACGGAAAATGGTGAAGAAAGGAGAGAAGGGTTAAATGTCCTTTTCCTCAGAATAGAATTGAAATTGGTTAGGAATAAAAACAGGGAGTTAAAACGTAGTTTATTCCCTGTATAGAATAGGAATAAGTTTAGGAAAGAGTGAGAAAGGGTATGCTTTAGTATACAAAATAAATTGGTTAAAAAGAACAGGAGTGAGTTAAATGTACTTTATTTTTCCGTATGATTCAAGTGGTTAAAGAGAATGGGAGTAATGAGTAGGTAGTGGGATACTTTTGCCAGACGGAATTCTCAAGTAGTAGTGGGGCCACTTTTCTCAGACTGATGAGTGGTAAGAGTTATTTAATAACTCGTTCTACTCTCTAGCAGTTTAATGTTAAGAAAAGGAAGACGTTTTTGAAAAGTTGTTTAGACTTTCGGATTTCGTCGATATGGGTCACTTTCATGTTTTATTCCTGTGCTATTATGCTGTTTAGTTTCAGCTATCTAGATTTAGGTACGATCCAAAAAAGTTAAAAAATCAAATTAATTCAATAATTACTGATATACGAGAAGAGTTATTCTGAATACTTCATATACTAGTTGGTACTGTTTTATTTTATTTAACTCCGTGAGCTTCCGCGGTTTCTTGTCATCTGGTCTTCCGGTGGTGACCGCGTTTGTAGATGAAGAATCCGACGTTTGGCTTCCAATGTGAGAGGCGGTATCCGGAAAAAAGTACACGGAAAAAGTCACACAAAAAAAAACTACAGGTAAAAAAGTGCAACGGGAAAAATGTACAGGAAAAAATAAACGGGGGAAAAAACGGAAAAAATATACGGAAAAAATATACGGAAAAAAGTACACGGAAAAAATACATGGAAGAAAGTACACGGAAAAAAGTTCACAGAAAAAGTATACGAAAAAAATGCACGGAAAAAAGTTCCCAGAAAAAAGTATACGGAAAAAAGTACATGGAAAAACAAAGAAAAAAAATACACGGAAAAACTACAGGAAAAAAGGGACAACGGAGAAAAGTACACGGAAACAACTACAGGAAAAATTACAAGAGGACAAATAAGTCATAAAATCAATTATTCAGAATAAGTACACCGTAAACTTGTGATGCTGATAATTTTCTGGATATATAGATTAATTCTAAAAATCGGGTACGGGGTACCTCGGAACTTTTCCTCGTCACATCGGATTCGCTACGCTCATCCTCCCTGCTTCGTTCGTGCTCAGAATATACAATTCGCCAAATTTATGCTGCAACACGTTTTCAGACTCGCTTCACTCGTCCTCAGATAATTAATACATCCGTTTTATTCTCAGTGGTTACTCATACAGCACTGCTCACGCTCAATCCTGATTAACTTATGTAAGTCTCATACATGGCTACGACAAGAAAGGACTTAAAAAAAAGTTGAACAAAAAACTTATTCGCCAAGGAAAAAGAAGAATTGGAATTAAAAAAAAGAAAAGAAAAGGAGAACGGAAAATGCGTCTAAATCTCAATCCAATCGCATCGAAATTTTAGCTAAGTCCTTATTTTGGATTAATGACGTCATAAAAACATTATTTTCCTAATAGAACAACTACAGCTATAGACTGATTTTTATCCAAAGTTTCAACTCATTAGCAGTATTTATTTAATTTTATCAAATTACTTGTGTTTGTTTTTTTAAAAAATTGGAAAGAATGAAAAATAATATTATGAAGTTAAACTTTTGTACAAGTCGTATAGTACCTTTACTTATTAAATAATTACACTAAGTTTCGTTTAAATTCATCAAGTATATCCATTTTGGTTTGATCATAAAAGTTAAGCAGCATTGTGCGTGGTCAGTGCTGTATGGGTGACCGCTGATAATGAAACTGATGTTTTACTATCATCAGGGGACGAGCTAAGCGAGTCTAAAGACGTGTTACAGTATACATTTGGCGAATTGCATATTCTGAAGACGAGCAAAGCGAGTCAGACGTGGGGTAAATGAGCGTAGCGAATCCGATGTGACGAGGAAAAGTTTCGAGGTACCCCGTAACTGATTCTTAGATTTAATCTAAATATCCAGTAAATTGTTAGCAAGTTTAATGTGTACTTATTTTGAATATTTTTTTCTCCGTAATTTTTTTCTCTGCAAATTGTCCCCGTGTATTTTTTGCGTAAACTTTTTTTCCGTTGTACTTTTTTCCTGCATTTTTTTTCCGTATGATTTTTTCAGTGTGTTTTTCCCGTATATTTTTTTCCGTTTGATTTCTTTCCGTGTGTTTTTCCCGTGTTTTTTTTACATGTATTTTTTCCTGTAGTTTTTTTCCGTGTGTATTTTTTTCCTTGTGATTTCTTTCCGTGTGTTTTTTTCCGTGTGATTACTTTCCGTGTGTTTTCCCGTGTTTTTTGTTCGTGTACTTTTTTCCTGTGTTTTTTGTCCCGCGTACTTTTTTCCCTAGATTCGTGAGAGGCATCTTAAGGGACGTTGTGTATTATAAAAACAGAATGCTCTACAAAACTGAATTTTTATATTTAATTATTATAATTTTTTCATTTTTTTTCTTTCTAAATAATGTTTGTTTTATTTCATGTTATCCTCTAATTACGTTCATTGTTGAACTATTTTCCTTTCTTTTATTGTTTCCTTTTCTGTTCCAACAATTTAAGTAAGTATTTTATAAAACGGCATCTCAACTTGCTGCAAATTTAAAACTTATGGAAAATGTACACTATCTTAAAAAAAAAGTTATTAAACTAATTATAAACCCAAATCAATACTTATAAAAATGAATTTTTCGATAAATGTCGCTTTTCTTTTATATTATATATTTATTTAATTAATCAAAGTTAAAAAAAGTTTTAATTTTTAATTTTCTTTAAATACTTTTTTAGTATTATATTTTTCCTGAATTATTTTCAGTATTATATTTTTTTCAAGTACTTATAAAAAAACTATATTATTTATAAAGGATATATCAATCTATCAATGTCTAAAGTATTAACTTTTGGAGATAAAAATCTCAAAATTTGTAGCGTAGAATGAAATGGGGGGGGGGAGGGTTGATGTGACAAAAAATATATAAAAAAACTTGGACAAAGATGTTACCAACATCAAAAATGATATTACTTCAAAAAGTTGGTTGAATTTTTTTTTAAGGAATGGAAAAAGGAAGGAAAAATTGTTTCAGAAATCATAAGCTTTTTTATTTTTCCTCATTTATACCATAGGTATATAGGAAAAGTATTGTGTTTGCTAAAAAATCCGAAACCGGGATGAAACCGGAATTATCCGTTTCAGGAGTTTTAAGACCTGAGTAGTTTTCACAAATTTTTCTGTCAGTTTTTATCAAGGATCTTAAATAAAGGGGATGACGTATTAAGGAACATTTTTGACCCCATGGTGGTTGCATGAGATAGAGAAATAAGAGCAAACTTACCTTACCTATGGTTAAAATGAAAAATAGGCGTCACGCGCAGGTTATGTAGCAAGATTGTCGAGTTTGCTTCTCAACTTTCTTCTGTGCTTCTCGTGATTGTTACATTTGTGGTGCTTGTTAAGTCATTTGTGCTTATTTTGGATAATACTTAGCCACTTCAGTGAGTGATAGTTTAAGCGCGTTTATAACCTTCTCAAGCAATAATGAATAGGAAACCATTGAGAGGTAAGTTTGCCTCTAAAATTTAAGACCTGTGCTGTTATAAGAATTGTAAATAAATAATAAATAATTTTTTTTTTTTTTTATTTTCGCCAAATTCAAAGTACAAAAAGGAATACATATTATTTTATTTAACAGTAATAAATTGCTTTGGAGATACTCCATAAGGCAACGCCATGATCGGAGTTCGTTTCACTTTTGACATAATTAGTTTGAATGTATATCTTATTTTTTTTTTTTTTAATTAAATTAAATTAGATTTATTCCATCTTAATAACTATTTACAATTTTAACATAAAAAAATATAATACAATAATCTTCAATTTCTTTTTTAATTATAATGAAAAAACAAAAATTTATCATCATATCTTAATAAAACATACATACCCACATACACAAAAAAAAAAAAAAATAAGAAACATGCACATATACTTACACACACACACACACATACAAATCTGCATTTTTAATTAACAAATATAACAAAGTTATTAATTAACATAATTAACATTAAGATTTATGGAGATGTGGAACATAAATGAGATCTGAGATGTAAGCATGTTTGTTTACCAGTATGTGCAGTTGGTTTTTGACGTGTGTTTCGCGTTGAATTCTCTTTCTCTTATTATTTGTGGGTGTTCTCGATGCAACGATTGTTCACACTTTTTTAATGGCAAATCGAGCTTAGTGCGTTCATCCCTTTTTCCAGACCCTCGTCTGTAGTGTGTGTGTTTGTATGGTATAACGTTCCGTTAGGTGTTAGTTTCATTCTAGAGTTGAAACTTTAAACATTTGTCTATGCTTAAGCGGCAAGTGTAACAGTCACCCGTGGTTTAGTGGTTAAGGTACGCGGCTAATGACAGGATTAATGACTTTAGTCATGGGTTCAATCCCAGCACGGGTCTTCTAGTATTTTATGAGAGGATAAAAATCTGTTTACTCACGTGTACCGTTAAAGTCCTCGGAGCCTGGCGTTGTGCAGGTACTCGTTTAAGATCTCTTACCCTAAATGAACTGGGTAAAGGCAAAAATTTAGGACCCCTCATAGTAGATTCATTATATATACTATAACTGTTTCTGCCTTGTAGTTTAAAGTGTGTGGAGGTTTGGTTTAACAGTGAGAGCACGTGTTGTTCCTAGTTTTCACTAGAATATAAGAGTCAGTGAAATATGTATGATTGCTTGAAAAAGCATGAGAAAGAACCATAGAAATTCACGGCTCTTCTGTCTAGATAGATGAAATATACCTACACTTGAAATTAAAAGGAGTAGAACACTATCTTAGGGAGTTGGCAAAAAGGGCCCAACAACGTGGCCTACTTGCCTGGTAGTTACTACCACTCCCCCCCATATTACTATCACGAACGGCAAGTGTATCGTCGGTTTTTGTTGGACTATAACATAACGAGCAGCATGTTAAGCAGATGCTAAAATTGTTTAAGGACAAGCGAAGCGAGCCAGAAGTTATTTGGATGAGCACATCAAATTCAATAAGGTGTGAGAAGGTTCCGAGGAACCTCGTTCCCAATTTTTCTGTAGATTTTATATTATAAAAAAAAAGTTGACCCAACATTTTTTATTCATTTCAATACCTCCTTGTTTTTCTGTCACGGGAAGGAAATAAAGGGAAAAATATAAAAGACAGACAAAAAATTGAAAATATGAGAGCTGATTTTTTTGAGATTTTATTTATTTATTTTTGCTTTCCTCATTTTTACCAAATGTCTAAGCGAAAAGTATTGTTTTAGCAAAAAGAAATCCAAACACCGAGATATCACCGGAATTATCCGTTTCAGGTGTTTTTAAGACCTCCAGAGTGGTTTTCACTAAGTTGTCTGTCTGTAAGTGTGTGTGTGTGTGTGTGTGGTTAACATCACCAGCGCCAGTTTCGTAGTTTTTTACAGTCGCTGACAGAGTCACCCGTGGTGTAATGGTTAGGGTACGCGGCCAATACACAGAATGAATGGACTTTAAACTTCCGAGTGTATTTAGTCATGGGTTCAATCCCAGCATGGTCCTCTGGGATTTTTATGAGAGGGATAAAAATTCTGCCTACCACGTCCTTCAGAAAGGAAGTAAAGCCTGTGGTCTCGAGCCTGTGTTTTGTCAGGAACTCGTTAAAGATCCCTTACCCTAAATGAAACTGGGTAGAGGCAAAATTTAGGACCCTCATAGTAGATTCATTATAATACTACAGTGTGTCTGCCTTTCTTTTTAAAGTAAGGAGGTTTGGTTTAACAGCGAGGGCACGTGTTGTTCCTAGTTTTCACTAGACTATAAGAGTGAAAATATCTATGATTGCTTGAAAAAATCATGAGAGGAACCATAGAAATTCTCGGTTCTTCAGTCTAGATTAGATGAAATATATCTACACTTGAAATTAAATGGAGTGTAGAACACTATCTTATAGGGAGCTGGCAAAAAGGGTCCAACAATGTGGCTTATTTGCCTGGTAGTTACTACCACCCCCCATATTACTATCACTACAGTCGCCGACAATAAAAAACTATAAAACTGTCGAAGAGGGTAAAAAAACTCATTTCACGTACTATTTTGTGGATGTTAAGTGCCTTCTTTACAGCCGCCCGAAAAAAGATAAATACACATCGCACAATTTTTCTTTACTTTACAAATCTTACGTTATTAATCATAGACGAATTAAAACAAATTGAATGCGTTTAAAACACTGAGACACATTTATTTTAGCAATTGAGACAAAAGAGAATAATGGATCTTCCTAAGAAGAAAATTACTCTTCCAGGATTCGTCTTGTTCTTCCTCACAGGAAAGAATTCCCTATCATTATTCTTAAACAAGACTTGAATAATTTTCAAAAAAAATAATTTCATTTTAAAAATTGCTTTTCTCTTTTGTTTCATTTTAACGGCGTTTTCAGGGCCATTTTTTAAAAAAATTATGTTAATGGAATGAAAAAATTTGGTACCGGGCACCTCCTTTTTTTTACATTACAATTTCGGACTTGTCTAGGATGTTATTAGTTCGGACTTGTTTCGCTTCGTACTTCGAAAGTCATAAAATTTTGAGCATGCGCATTCATATGAAGTGCTCCACTTTGGATAGGCAGACAATATTAAATACACAGATTACAAAGGTAAGGATATAAATAAAGTTCTTAACAGAATTTATTTAGGCAAAAACTAATCAAGAAGAAATTAGTAAAACCATAAGCAGTTTAAAAAACAAAAATTCTGTAGACGCTACGGAATTTAGCGTAGCGGCTACGGGCCGAAGGCCCGTATTTCCTTTACTCTCTTTTTGTATAAATTAACCATTTTTTTGGTGTTTTTGAAAGAGCCATAACTTTCGTTGTAGTGATACGATTTTTATGATAAACCTATGTTATAAATACTATGTTTTTCCTTCATAATTTAAGGTATATTTTCAGACAAATTTGGTTTAAAGTAGTACAACATGAGTCACATTTTTTCAGGTCCCGCTCTTGGACTATAAGCAATACATTATGTTTCAAAAGAAAACTTTAAATAGATTTAGAAGAAATTAATTGTTTCTATTAGGAAGTTAATACAATGGAGCTACCACATGTTAGATCTAAATGGACCTAAATCTCCTTTTAATGCCAATAACTTTTATCCTCGGCTTTTTATTGTTAGCTTTTCATTCCAACGATGTATCTTCTATCTGGTCTACTAGCTAAGTGATCTATCACTTTCCTTATTACCATCACTAGACACAAAATACCTACACTTGGAGTCATAAGGTATAGAACACTATCTTCTATCTTAGGGAGCAAAAAGACCCAAAGACATGGCTTACTTGCTAGGTGATCTATCACCTCTCTCTCATTACTATCACTAGACACAAAATACTTACACTTGGAGTCATAAGGTATAAAACACTGTCTTCTATCTCTAGGTGTTAGCTAAAATACCCAACTAGGAGTTAACCTAGAAGGAGTTAGTTATGGGAGTTAGTCAAAAATGTCTAACAATTATCCCAATTTGCCTAATTGGGCAAATTGGCTTAAATATAAATTTCCTAATAGCAGTAAATATAATAATAATAATAATAAAATAATGCCTGTTTAGAGTCTTGCGGCTCATCAGGGATAACCCCTGCGGGAACCACATCGGGTGGTAGTAGCAACCGTTACGCTCAAAGTGAATTCTAAAGTTGGCGATAATTTATCTAAACAATAATCTTCTATAAACTGAGAGCGTAACCTGGGATGCGAACCCCAGACCTGCGTGGGTGTCAAAGGTCAGTGTAAAGACTAACGCCTTAACGACCTCGGCCACGGAGGCGGTTGCTAGCAGTAAACATAATGATAATAACACATAGTCAACACACAATACCTTGCAAGTCGAATATAACGCTCTCGGATACTAGTCGAATATTAAACAAAATATTAAAGTTTAATCAAAATATTATACTTTTTAAAAAAGATATTTTAGTTAAATCAATACTGGTGGTCTTTTAACTGTTACTGAATTAAACCGCCTCTCTCTCCGCTAAATATTTGACTAGTTTTCTGTTTAAACTTGTTCCCGGCACTGAGTTTGGCTGCACTGGCTTAAAGTCTCTGGTTATCCTGAGTTAGGCATTCCCTAACTCATGAAATCACTAAATCATGAAGTCACTATTTTATGAAATTGATCTACCTTATTATCATAGTATTACTATCACTACAAATATGACAGTAATACACATCCCATTCATTAGAATTCCCTGACGTAAAATAATTAATATATAAATTTTAAAATGTTTAGGAATTTACAAGAATGACGTCATTCGTTATATCAGAATGTGACATTCATAGCTAGACAGTCGGAAAAAACCCCAAAAATTAATAAATCATTACGTATGTCAATTTATAAATTGAAATTGTAATAAGTTTTATAATATTATTAATATTTTTTAGAATAATGCATACTTTGTTTTTCATATTTTATAAAAAAATTGTTAAATAATAATGTTTATAAACGAGTTATTGAATGACATATAAAATAAATGGGGGGTTAGTAGAGAGGTTAGAGTGAATTTAAGGATCGATATTGTGACGTCATATTTGACCTGTAACCCCCCTTCTCTCCCTCGTGCTTTGCAATGCTTATACTATCCTTTAGAGTTCATATTAGACTATCGCAATGCAACAGTGTGTTTAACACGGATGTAATGTGAAAGATCATAGGTTCAAATACTAGCGGGGATATTTTTTTTTACTAAAACTTCACATACGCACAGAGAATTAAATCTGCAGTTGGTATTAGGTATACTAGATAAATACGGTTAAATACATTTTATGTATTTATGTACATAATAATAGGTATTTATGTACATAATAATATGTATTTATGCACATAATAATATGTATTTATGTACATAATAATATGTGTTTATGTACATAACAATATGTATTTATGTACATAATAATAGTTATTTATGCCATAAGGCTAAAAAGTGTGTCTTTATGTCACGGCAATTAGATTTACCGACGAGCGAAGCGAGTCGGGAAAAATTGCCAAGACATAAAGACATTCTCAGCCGGATGGCATACACTATTTTTTTGAGGTAGCACTCATTAAATAAACTGCGCTATATACTTAATTGAAAAAAAAACGTCCAATTAACTCCATATTATCGCCGTCATTGAATTCATCCATAGCTTCACACTTTTACTCAAAAATGTAAAAGCTTTACAAATAAACACACAAAAATTGTCAATTAGAACACCTTTTAAAAACAAAAAAAAAATTAGTCTACGAACAAAAACAGAAACAAATGAACGTTTTTAAAGAAACCTCATAAAGCTTTTACACAGATTGTTTTTTGAACACGCTACATTACAGTAATGGTGGCAATATATGAATTACTTTTACGTCCTAGGAGTTTTTTACATTCATTATTGTCCTCGGAGGTGAAAAGTACTAAATAACCTATAACAATAATGATTGGCTTCTCATCCTAAAAACGGTTCAATAAAGTGCTCAATTACGTACTACCTCAAAAAATGTATTTATGTACTTAATAATATGTGTTTATGTACATAACAATATGTATTTATGTACATAATAAAATGTATTTATGTACATAATAATATGTGTTTATGTACATAACAACATGTATTTATGTACAAAACAATGTAACATTACAACATGTATTAGGTTTGCGAAAACACTATGCGGAAGGAATCTATTCGGGTGCTCAAGAATACAGCGGTCCTCGGCCATTTTTAAACGCGGACCGATAAAAAACTTCGATAACAACTGCGGACCAGTAAAGTAACTGGATCAAAATCCTGAATGTGTAATGTAATCGAATGAAAAATTGTTGATGTATCAACCTGGCATTTGCCTGTAAAATTGAGGTTTTCTGTGGTTTCCCTCAATTTTACAGGCAAATGCCAGGTTGATTCATCAAAAGTCAGTGCACAGACTGCATAGGAAACCCTCTTTGACACTCCTGCAAAATCCCTTTACAATACAAACCTATTCAAAACACCATCAAGAATATCATCTTTTGCAAATCCTCCAAAAAAAAAAAATACCCAAACCAAAAAAAATTAGAAATTATCCTTAACCCAAACAAACCCCCTCACACCTCAAAAAATAACCAAATTTCATACCAAAATAAATAAATAAAATAAAAATAAAGAGGCACAAATCACCCCAAATCAATAAATAAAATATGGCTCTGGTTAACAAAAAATAAATATTGTATACTTTTGCCAATGAAGAACTTGTTTAAAAATAAATGCGGGCGGGTTAAGAAGGTTGATAAAAATCGTGAACTATGAACGTAGTTGGATGAAAATTGTGGACCAATGGAAATGGATAAAAAGGCCTTGGACCTCTCTTTTTATCCAAGAGGGCGCTGGGGCCTTTGCGGTTTCAGCGCCTCTCTGAGACGAGTAGGATTCGTTAAGCGCGACGGGTCGATAACGCGACCGTACATTTTAGCTAAAGATAATAGTTTTAACGCGACTGTACGTTTTCGCTACATTAGCTAAGATGTACAGTCGCGCAGACGTACATATCTGTAAAAACCCAATAATCAAAGCCTATAAATAAATTATATTGTTATTTTTATTGTGCGAAACAAATTTATAAATTCGGAATAAACTAGATAATTTTATGAGAAAGTGGTCAGATAGGTATAAAAACACAAAATTTGAGCTTTCGGTCGTAAATTAGGCCTTCATTAGAAGTAGCCTTAGAATAATACTATATATAGAAGGAGCATAGGACCGTAAACAAATGTAATTCCACTGATAACAAAGAAAGCCGGTTGACTGGTGCAACTAAGTAAAGCTGCCAACATGACAACAAAACATTATTTTAAATATTTGTCATAAATATCTATTAATGAAGAAAGATCGTAAAGAACAAATATAATAACTTATAACACCTGCTGAGTATTTAATAAAACTGGTCTTAGATGGCAAAAGGTGGCGGAATACAAGAATCTACATTTAGTTGACGAGGACTACTTATTATTATAATTTTAATAAATACGTTAAACTACAATTTAAAATGCTTTAAATATTGTAATGCACCGATATTTATATTAGTATTTTATGAATAATCAATCATTAATTAATAATAGAACATAATAATTCAGCAACCGGAAGTATTGCCAACTTTTTTTTAGAAAATTGTATATTGTTAGGTTGGCAGCATTACTTAGTTGCACCAGTCAACCGGCTTTCGTGTTATCAGTAGTGCTCCTTCTATATATAGTATTATTCTAAGGAAGTAGTTTTATTCCGAACTGAATCAGATAACACATAATAATAAAACATTAGTTATATTAATTTAACAATAGCTAGCTGTGTATACCATCGGATAAAGACACCTACTTCTAAACAAAGATCTAGTTTGAATACAAAAATTCTGAATACTTAATTCTTTAAAACGGATTTTTTAATAAATCCCCGGGCAACCACTGTCACGGTTATTTCGAATTGTAAGATTCTTCAAGCTAGTACGTATAAATAAATACGTAAACAATTTTTTCTGTATCAGGTTCAGTAAACTTAAAGCATTTAAACTAACTTACTCCCTTCAGATATCCATTGGATTGATTCCTAAACGAAAATATTAATGTGATATGAAAATGAAGAGTCAGCGGTTGATACAGTTTTGTATGTATACACAGCATACTAATCTAAGGATCTTATCAAGTACGATAGTTAACCACACTGAAGAACCTTGCAGAGGGAATCCAGTAGGTTTCGCTAGTTTTGTGAATAAACCAGGGTTTGTAGTAAACTTGTAGCGCAAATGCACATAAAATGTAGCGGTAACGTTTATTCTTGATTTTAGCGTAAATGAACGTATAACTCATTTACAGAGTTGGACGTCTGCGCTACGGGGTGTTAACGCGAAAGAGCGTTCTAGCGTCAAATATCAAAAAGTCTTAAAAGGATGTCTTCGCGACTGGACATCTTAGGTACATATTTCCTCCCTCTTGTAGAGGGAGAAAAGTATACTTTTTTCCCTCTTGTAGAGGGAGAAAAGAATACTTTTTCCCCTCTTGTAGAGGGAGGAAAGTATACTTTTTTCCCTCTTGTAGAGGGAGAAAAGGTAGAAAAAGTATACTTTTTTCCCTCTTTAGAGGGAGAAAAGTATACTTTTTTCCCTCTTGTAGAGGGAGAAAGAATACTTTTTCCCTCTTGTAGAGGAGAAAAGTATACTTTTTCCCTCTTGTAGAGGGAGAAAAGTATACTTTTCCCTCTTTTAGAGGGAGAAAAAAACTTTTTCCCCCTACTGGAAGTAAAATCTATTTTTATCTATGATTAATAAAAAACTATTAAAATAAACATACAAGAAAAAAGCTTACGTTCTATTCTGATAGCTGAATCGTCAGTAGATTAATTTTTAACACCCATTAGCAATAAAGATCTATGTTTAGAAATAATTATATTGGGATAAATTCTAGTAACAAAAAACTGTTAATTTAATGTTAAAATCGGTGCAGTATATTTGAGTTAATACTTTGACACGCGATGCAGAAGAGAAAGTAATAAATTTATAATAAATAAAAAATATGGGTTAACGGATGAGAGACGATGATTCTGGGAATAGTTGAGGTGAGAACATATAATGTGTTAAAAGTACTCATGTTAGAAGTGAGGTCAGGAAAATTTAATTACTACCTTAAAAGATTTAATATAAGCGATACAAGTAGTTGCAAATGCGATCCTGCCAAAGATCAAACTTCATTTCATGTTATCAATGATAACATGAAGCTAGCCGGGCTCCTTGCCCGGCTAGCTCAGTCGGTAGAGCAATTCGATTTCGTAAAAAGGAGGTCTTTCCGATGTCCGAGAACGGCGTAATTATATGCGTCCGCGACGGTATCCGGGATCAACCTGTTCTATAGATTCATTGAACATTGTTGTTTTTCTTATCAACACAACTCGGACTTGCGCACAATAATATAAGAGCTATGTACGTAGTGCTACAATAGAGAAAGACAACCAAAGTTTGGAAGAAAAGACTCTTCTTTTCTTCCAAACTATTAATTTTTTCTTTCATTTTAGGGTATTTTTCTTAGATAGTTTCAAATCTATGCTTTCTATAAAACTATGAATGTTCTTTTATATCTTTGCCAAAGTTTAGTAGCGGTAGAGGCCAGCTATGGCCTAATGTCAAAACGTTTGGATGAGTGGTTGTCTTCTCTATAAAACTAAATTTTTTTCACGTATGTCTCTTCATACGTGAAAAAATTTAGTTTTAAATTTCAATTTATTTGTATTTTAATTTAAATGAAAATATGCGATTGAAAACATTTTTATCAAAAGAAGAAAAAGAAACTTTATGAACCTCTGAATTTTAATTTGAATGAAAATATCTTATTGAAAACATTTAACATTTTTTTAACCAATTAACTATTAAGAAAATAAAAACCAGATTTATACACATTTGTTTTTAAAAAGCATGTACAGTTGTGGAACGTGCTGAAAATAAACGGCCTCTAGTAGTGATTACTAGAGGAAACATACAGTTTCAAAATAGACACAAACAGTTCAAAAATAGACACACAACACACAGTCTCAAAAATAGACACCACACACACAGTTCAAAAATAGACACACACACAACACAGTCTCAAAATAAACAACACACACACACACAGTCTCAAAATAGACACACACACACACAGTCTCAAAAGACACTACAACACACAGTCTCAAAATAGACACCTCAAAAATAGACACACACATACAGGCACACAATTTCGTGAAAACCACTCAGGAGGTCTTAAAACACTTGAAAAGGAAAATAAAGTCTGAAAATACCTGAAACGGAAAATGTACGTGAGATCCCGGTTTTCATTTTTTTGCAAACATACTTTTTCTAAACCTACGGTATAAATGATGAGAAGTAAAAAATAAATAAAACAATAAAAATTTACAAAGTGTGGCAAGTTGCCATAAAAATGGTTGCTTCCTTTGATAACAATCCATTTCTCTTCGTTGAAGCAAACCTCACAATATCGAATTCGCTACACTCGTACGCAAATTAAATCCGAACAATTAGTTTATTTCCTCACTAAAAATCTACAGCGCAGAAGCGGCACATTAAGAAGAGCACTTAAGTCAACAATCTAACACAAACATAGCCGTTTAAACATCATTATGTATTTATATTTTTATTAAAATATTAAAAACACATCACAAAGAAAGTTATTTTACAAATTAGCTCATACATAATTAAAACATTATAAGTTAATTACAATTCCATAAATAACTTTAAGTAGTCCGGTTACTAAAAGAAAAAATCCGGTACGGCGTACCTCGGAACTTTTCCTTATCCCATCGGATTCGATGGAATAAGGAAGCTTGATCCTTCAACCTTTATGTTAAGCCCCGTGGCCAGATCTTTGTTCAGTTTGTAGTTAATTTCTTAACCTATTAACCTTAATTTAAGCCCCGTGGACAAACCTTTTTAGTTTGTAGTTAATCCTTGAGCTATTAACTTAATTTTTGCCCGGGCCAGATCTTTGTAGTTAGTAGTTACTTCTTGAACCATCAAACTTGTGGCTAGATCTTTGTTGAGTTTTT
Organism: Microvelia longipes; assembly: GCA_018340805.1. Taxonomy (NCBI): domain Eukaryota; kingdom Metazoa; phylum Arthropoda; class Insecta; order Hemiptera; family Veliidae; genus Microvelia; species Microvelia longipes. The sequence continues at coordinate 4,274,980 of JACMZG010000032.1, read as the reverse complement.
AGTTAATTTCTTGAACCATCAACTTTAATTTAAGCCCCCAAGCCAGAGATCTTGTTTAGTTTGTTAATTTTTGAACCATCAAACTTAATATTAAGCCCCAAGCCAGATCTTTGTTGAGTTTGTAGTTAATTTCTTGAACCATCAACTTTAATGTTAAGCCCAAGCCAGATCTTTGTTTAGTTTGTAGTTAATTTTTTTAACCATCAAACTTAATATTAAGCCCCAAGCCAGATCTTTGTTTAGTTTGTAGTTAATTTCTTGAGCTATTAACCTTAATGTTAAGCCACGTGGCCAGGTCAAGAACCACAACCTTAGCCAGATCTTTGTTTAGTTTTTAGTTAATTTCAAGAACCATCAACCTTAATGTTAAGCCCCAAGCCAGATCTTTGTTTAGTTTT
>JACMZG010000032.1:4238716-4266216 GCA_018340805.1 Microvelia longipes | reverse complement strand
CCACTACGTCATGTTCTCACTCCCTATCTACTCTAACTACCTTCATGTCCAGTTCAACTTTTGTCTTCAAACTTATAAAACATACCCCATTAGAATGACTAGAAAATAAAGTTTTTATATCTTTAGAAACTATTAAGTCCTCAGACATAAAAACTTTAGAAACCCCATGTCTTGTATTTGCACCCCTTTAAGAGAGGAAAGCACGGGAAAGGCAAACTAAAAGAACGAAATCAGATAAAACCCCGTAAAATAAGATTCTAAGCCGGGAATAGAAAAAATACGGAAAGAGAAAACGGAAGAACCCGAAAAGAAGGAAACACCCCACCTGCACACGATAACCCAAAGCCAGCTTTGATCAGCTTTGTAAAAGTAATGAAATAATAGTGAAATAATACCTGGAGCTAAAAGAAGAGAGTACGGGAGGCCAAAGGGACTGAGAGAGCTAAAGGAGGAAACCTCGCCTTTTAAAGCTTCGGTCGGGAGAGGGGGAAAACAGTGTTGCCAGACCCTTAACAGACATCCCAAGGGATCCGGGAGTGAGGGGGCGCCGCCGGGGCCCCGGAGGTCCCCCAGACCCCAGATACCAAGACAAAATCTGCAAGGGCTGGTTAAGGAAAGGAATTAGGAGAGGGAAACAAAAGGATGAAAAGGAAAAGCAACCTGGTTGCATATTCCCAGCGGTAATACAACTTAAGGTTTTGACTTGTACACTCATCACACGTCTAGTTTTCACCGAGGTTTAGAAAAACTAGTTTTTCTATACTAAAAAAAATAAGTTTTTGGCAATATATTTTTGGTAATACCCATTTATCTCAAATTACCAAGTGGAGCGAGAGGTTTAGTTAAGAAACGTTTAAGCAAGTACTTGCTTTTAGAGGAACTTCATTAAATTGCAAGGTGCCGGACTTAAAAGACTCTGACTTAACAGAGTATTTGCAATTTTCAAAAAAAAATTTTGCACATAAAATGATTAAATGTGTTTAAAAAAATATATTAAGGTATAAACAAATATAATTTAATTTTAAATAGTCGAAATAAGCATTTAAAGTAGAGGAGAGAGGGAACGGGTGAGAGAGTGGGTGAAAACGGAACGTTCTAAAGGTTGGTCGTTTAAGGTACAGATGGAGTTTTAGTTAGAAATATCGTAATGTCAACAGTTGCTTACAGTTCAATAGAATGAAAAGAAGACTGAAACAAAACAATTTCGTTTCCAGGTAATTTACAATGCCTAAAGGAACGTGTTTGACTACAGCTGTCAGTATCATCTTGTTGACAGTATAGAATAAACTCTTATGAGTGTTGCTCTAGAATATTGTACTACACAGCGGTATTCTTACGTCTGACGTTACACAAGCTATCGAGGCCGTTTTCCCCCTAAAAGAACATGTTTAGTAGTAGTTAGTTAAGTAATAGGGTGGGGAGGCAAATAGGCCTTGTTGGGCCCTTCTTGCTAGCCCCGATTCCTTAGTCTACACCACCTCTACCAAGAATCTTTTGGAAAGGTTGATATATTGTAGGATATCCCTCACACTAGAGGGATATAGACTAAGAGTAGTATAGGCCTCACACTCTGCAAGCAGGTGAAAGGCTGTCTCCTCATAATGCCCACACATGGGGCAGTTAGCCTCTGAGATTATGCCTAAAGTATTAAGATGTTTATTTAATCTACAGTGACCGGTCAGAACACTAACTAGGTTCCTAAGGCAAGGCTTGCTAAGGTTAATTAGAAAATTTGTATTTTTTACAATTGGCCCAGTAATGAACATTTTTGCTTGTCTGCAACCAGCAAAGGCATGCCAGTTAAAGGGTTTAGGGTGTTCATTAAGCAAGCTATCCAAGAGCTGTTTTGCATTGGGGTTGCTGAGAGGGGAAGGAAAGAACATGTTTAAATATATTTTTCGTTTTTTTTGCTGTATCATCAAAAGTATAAGTTATTTCATTCTAATATTTTACAGGGTGTTCTTTTATAAGACGTACTTAAAGATAATGCAATAAAATCAATTGTGCAAATTCTCTATTCCTCAGAAATGAGATCATAACATGATTCTAGATTCAGAATTCTGGAGCGGAGGTCCGCCAAACCGGGCGAATTTTCTTTGAAATGCCCACTTTCTTGCTTATCAATTCAATTTTTTCTTAATTTTTTGTTATAATTAATAATGAGAGAATAGCGTCACATGTATTTTTAATTTTTTCGAATTTCCGAACCCGGCTTCTTCGGAATCCAAGCATATAAAAAAACATATAAAACGACATATTAATTGACATATTATGTTGTTTATCGACCGTATATTAGGGCGAGCTGATAGAATTTATAAGTTCATTCAATCGGAGGGTTTTTATGAATGAAATACATTTTTTTGACTTGTTAGGTTATAGTCCGGAAATGACGTCATTGCAGGGATAAATAGTAAAGTTTCAATGTTGACTACCTATACCAGAGACTATAGATACTTAAACGGTAAGACTGTCGATTCAATGGTGGGAAAATGTGGGTTTCGGTCGTCACTAGCGCGGCGGGGGACCTACCTTTTAATTGAGTGGGCGTGGCTTAATTTCCCGCTTTTTGTCCACAGTCGGTTTGAAATTTTGTATAGGCATACTTCTAACTAGCCGTAGCGCTTCGCAAGACTTTCGTCGTCTTGAAACTTACACACAACGCTATACAGATTACTTTTAAGTTTTTCATTCAAGTAATTTATTAATTTAATTGATTCAATCAGGTAATAATGAAATAGTTGCTAAAGTTTACACGTGCTAGAAGATAGATTTTGGCATTAAATGCAGCCTGTATTTTAATTACATGGGCAAGATGCTGCGCACATGTGATTAAATATAATTACCTGATAAAATTGACTAAATCAATAAATTAATTAAACGCAATTTACATTAGTTTAGTAGCGTTCTGAGGGTGCTTTAAAAAGACTTCTTTTAACTTCTAGTGTCTGAATTTTTGTAATACAGAACATGACAACGGCTAACCGTTTTTGTCATGGTATTCATAAATTTAAATATAAAAATACAATCGGTCATTTTTGGAAAGCTAAAATTTTTAGTAGCTTGCGATAATCGAATCCAAATTTTTAGTCATTTAAGTAAACCCTCCCTGGCCTTATACGAAGTCCTGCAATGACGTCAACGTCATCATTAAAAACGTCAGGTTATAACTCCGAATGCGTTTGGTTTGTTTACATCGAATTGAATCGCCTTATAAATGTCTAACATCTTGATATTAGAGTTCCTGATAATTCACCGCCGTTTTTTCGACTTATTGGTAATTTAAGGTGGTCGTAAATAGGATGTAGACTCTACATTCTACCTCCTCCATGACCCCAACCTCATCAGCCCGATTTTTCTTTTAAAATCCGCTAAAAACATAAATCCTCCCTATCTTCTATTTAAAATGAAAATTCTTAAAAGAATTCTTCGATCCAAAAAATAAATAAAAGGAAAATGAGTCGAAGAAGAAAAATTCGTCTTTAAATTAAAGTCTATTATAGAGAACCGTCACGACCTATCTAACTCCCACGCTTGATAAATGCCGGCAGTTAAAACTATGTAAGGGATTTAGAGGTAAGGTTGTTTTAAAACTAAGTACGATCACGTGATTAGTCCTTGTGGTTTTAGCCTATTATCTTAGGCTTTTACCAAATTTTCCTAACTTTACTTGATAAAAGTAAAAAGTATCTCATTAATTTGATTACGTTAATGTGATGTAGTTTAATTGCTATTTAGAATCTTCTTATGTACTTTTTAATGTTTTTAAGTAGTCTGTGATATAGTTTTATGTGTAAAGTTAGTTATTGTTCTGAAGATGGCCACAATGTGGCTGAATAATTAAAACAAAATAAATTTTTTAACATGTAGAATTAGAGCCTACTTTTATCTAGTAATTTAATTTTTGACGACTCAGCGAAATAGGTATTATAGTCTGAAAAATATCATTTTCCGGGCAGCACAACTCGATACTAACATCGATACCAACATCGATACCATACATCGATACATACATTGATACATCGATACATACATCGATACATCCATCGATACATCCATACATTACATATTATTATCGATTACATTACATATTGATACATCGATACATCCATACATTACATCGATACATCCATCGATACATTCATCGATACATACATCGATACATCCATCGATACATACATCGATACCAACATCGATACTAAAGTATAATTGTATAGTTGTTGTTAAGTCTATTGCAAGATACATCCATCGATAACATACATCGATACCAACATCGATACTAAAGTATAATTGTTATAGTTGTTGTTAAGTCTATTGCAAATCGATACATCCATCGATACATACATCGATACCAACATCGATACTAAAGTATAATTGTATAGTTGTTGTTAAGTCTATTGCAAAAACAAAGCGAGCGTTTTGCGCGACTCAGACAAACAGACACACTGATAGCATGATGCAAACAACTTAGAACATCATAAAATTGCCTTTAACAGATATTTTGGATGAAAACTCGACTTCAATTTTTTTCGAGTACACTATTCATGTGAAAGCTGATATTATCGAACTTGTTACTGTTTCAGAAATGCCTGACGACGCTAGATCTAACGTCACTTGGTGTAGGATCCTGCGTGGCTACAGGGATGTACTTAGTAGCTGGTATGGTAGCGAAAAATATAGCAGGACCTGGTGTCATTGTGTCCTTCATTATTGCAGCACTAGCATCTTTATTTTCAGGTATACATAACCACATTGATATAAACAAAAGGGTAGCAAATTGGTAGATAGTTTATTAACTCTTAAAACTAAACCCGCAGCACATTATTGATAACTGAACTTGGGAGGTTTGACCCGCTGAGGTGAAAATCCTTCAGTTTCCCATGAGCCGAAGCCCCTTAGAATAATACTATATATAGAAAAAGCACAGAAAAGCACAGGACAGTGAACACAATGTAATTCCACTGATAACACGAAAACCGGTTGACTGGTGCAACTATATATGCTGCCAACCTGACAAAACAATATTTTAAATATTTGTCATAAATATCTATTAATGAAGAAAGATCGTAATAACCAATATAAAAACTTAAAACACCTGCTGAGTATTTAATAAAACTGGTTTTAGATGGCAAAAGGGGTGGCGGAATACAAGAATCTACATTTAGTTACGAGGACTACTTTTTATATATAATTTTAATAAATACGTTAAACTACAATTTAAAATGCTTAAAATTTGTAATGCACCGATATTTATATTAGTATTTTATGAATAATCAATCATTAATTAATAATAGAACATAATAATTCAGCAACCGGAAGTATTGCCAACTTTTTTTTTTAGAAAATTGTATATTGTTAGGGTGGCAGCATTACTTAGTTGCACCAGTGAACCGACTTTCGTGTTATCAGTAGTGCTCCTTCTATATATAGTATTATTCTAAGCGAAGCCCTGTTGTTTTACTTTTGCTTAAATCGCGCTGAGCTAAAACGTAAAAAATGTAAAAATTTTACATTTTTATTTAAAATAGATTAATTTTTTTACGGTCAACTTTATATCTTTTCAATCTTAATTTAAGGTAGGTAAAAAATGTGAGTTCTGGAATGCATATTCATGAAGATTCACCCTTAATAGTTTTATTCGGTAGAGAATTTTTAATAGGATTTTCCCCTCTCTTCAATAAAAATTTAGTTGTTTGGTTTCGTTTACTAGGAATTGATAGTCGCGTACTTCAGAGTCTAGTTGACATTTGACCAAAAATCTGGTGTATTTTAAAATTAGTTTTTCCCTCATTCATACCGTAGGTAAAAACACAACGATACCGTTATTCAGGTGTTTTTAAGGCCGCCTAAATGGTTTCCACAAATATGTCTGTGTGTTTGTGTGTGCACGCGTGTCTGGTATCGTAGCTTCTAGTGTGATTAAGCTAAAAGTTTTAAACTTTAGGCCCCGTCATGCAATCCGAAAAAATGTATGACGTCACTAACCGGAAATAATGACTCTAATTATGGACTCGAGAAATGTTTTTTTAAATTGATTTCAAATTTAGTGCATATTAGTTAAATATAGGACAAATCTCCTCCTGACGTCCAACATATGGACCTGGAGTAGGCTGTTTCTTGATTTTTAATCAATTGTAAGAAAAATATTATTTTTGTACAAATAAACAGTATTCTATTCTATTCTATTCTATTCTATAGGACAAATCACTATTAGTTCAATCTTTATCGTATAACTATAATAATATTAATTTCCTCCATTAATTAAATACATATATATATATATATATATATTATATATATATATATATATATATATATATATATATATATATATATATATATATATATATATATATATAATATATATATATATATATATATATATATATATATTACAGTATATATTTCGTTCAGAAGGTTCTGCCCTCCATCACTTCCGTCATCCATTCTCATCAGCGGCATTTTTCGATAAAAATTCGCCAATAAAAACTAAATCTCTAAAAGGAGACTTAACAAATTGTTTGTTGTAGCTACATACACAGCATACTGATCATATAATAATAATATCCATTTATTTGCTTAATTTACATATACATTCATTTTTTTCACCAATTATTAACATTTACAATATTTGGTTATTACAATACTTATACAATATGTGAAGTAATTATATATATATATATATATATATATATATATATATAATATATATAATATATATATATATTATATATATATATATATATATATATATATATATATATATATATATTAACAGTATATATTTTGTTCAGAAGGTCTGCCCTCCTTCACTTCCGTCATCCATTCTCATCAGCGGAATTTTTCGATAAAAATTCGCAAATAAACTAAATCTCTAAAAGGAGACTTAACAAATTGTTTGTTTAAACCGCTGCAACACTAATATGATTTACCCCCCTCCCTCTTGTCGTTGGAATGAAAAGCTAACAATAAAGAGCCGAGGAAAAAAGTTGTTGGGATTAAAAGGAGCTTTAGGTCCATTTAGATCTAACATGTGGTGGCTCCATTGTATTAGCTCCCTAATAGCAAAAATTAATTTCTTCTTAATCTATATACATTTTTGTTTTGAAACATATGTATTGCTTATCCTTCGCTAGTCTTTTCCATTCTTAGTTTTTGATTTTCACAATAATTTTTACTTTTCCTCATTTATACCGTAGGTATATAGGAAAAGTATTGTGTTTGCAAAAAATTCCGAAACCAGGATGTCACCGGAATCATCCGTTTCGGGTGTTTTAAAGGCCTCCTGAGTGGTTTTTACAAGGCTGTCTGTCTGTATGTGTGTGTGTGTGTGCCATTGCCAAGATAGGTGACCTAGCTAGGAATGAAACGAATCTATTTACTATCTGAAGACGAGCGAAGCGAGACCGAAAACGTGTTACTGTATAAATTTAACGACTTTTATATTTTAAAGACGAGTGTAGCGAGTCTGAAGCTGGAAGAATGAGCGTAGCGAATCCTATTTAATGAGGAAAAGTTTCGAGGTACCCCGTACTATTCAGGATCCTAAATTTGGCCTAAACCAAGGTTATAGGCAGACATGAATGTGCCTGGGGTCAGACATGAGTTTGCCGGGGGTCTAATTTTTACTAATTTGAAGATTTAGGTCTTTCGGTGGTGACCGCGTCAATGTAGATGAAGAGTCCGACGTTTCGCTTCCACTGTGGGAGGCATCTTCAGGGATGTAGGACATTATGGAAACACACTGCTCTACAAAACTGAACTGAAGATGGAGACATGCAGGCCCTATTTATACCAAGGTCTCTGACCTTGTCTTCGAGGACGAAGATAAAGCCATGAGAAGGGATAATAGGGTTTGACGTTCCAGTATGACGTAATCCACTTGAAGGTCGCGTCCATAATGTCCTAAATCCCTGAAGATGCCTCCCACAGTGGAAGCGAAACGTCGGACACTTCATCTACATTGACGCGGTCACCACCGGAAGACCTAAATCTTTATGACAATAATTTATCTAGCCATTGATTCAATTTTTTAGAAAGGGATTATGTCTAAAGCTCACCTGCCTCAAACTGTGTTTCACAAACAAAAGGTATATTTTATGCGTATGGTGATTTATTTAACTCCTGCGTAGGCTGTATTGTTAGGCGGGACAAAGTTTGAAAGACAATCAATTTGGAGAGAGGACTTTGCAAGTTTGCCCCGGGACTGGGTGGGATAGAAAATTGTTTCTACCTTAACATATTCTGGTCTAAAATCTAACATTAGCTTATTGTATGTTGTGCAAAGGAAAAAGGAGTAAATATTGTCTTAGGTATGATGACTTGAAAGAAAATGATTAAATAGGAGTGACATCAGTAAGATAACATTATCTCAACTTATATGAAATCGACCATGCTTGAAATCAGGACCTATAATTCAAATTTGATGAAAAGAACGAGTCTTTGGAAGAAGAGACACATTTTTGATATTTCCCTAACATACCTAAACTCACCTGTTAATTTTTAAAACCACCTAACTATTCTTGAAATCCCCCTAAAAAACCTGAAATCACATAGAATAGTTAGGTATTTTAGGGAGATTTCAGGTATCACCCTATAATACATGAAATGACCCAACTATCCAAGGAATCACACTAAAATACTTTAACTATAATGTCAAAGTTCTAGTTTTATAGATTTACAAATATGAAAACAAATATCACGTTTTTAGACTAATTAATTTGAAAATGGGTTTATATCGTGGCAGAATGCCACGATCTACTAATAAGACGGAACGATATAGAACAACAACTATAAGCGGTGTAGCACCTACAGGAACGAGCGAGGACCGCGTAGCAGCCGACAAGCAGAGCGGCAAGAAGGCTAAAGGCCTCTTGTTTCTTTCAGAGAGAAAGAAGTAGTAGCTAGAAGTAATAGTAATATGAGGGAGTGGTAGTAACTACTAAGCAAGTAGGCCACGTTGTTGGGCCCTTTTGCCAGCTCCCTAAGATAGTGTTCTACTTCTTTTAATTTCAAGTGTAGGTATATTTCATCTAATCTAGACAGGAGAACCGCGAATTACAATGGTTCCTCTCATGTTTTTTCAAGCAATCATACATATTTTCACTGACTCTTATAGTCTAGTCAAAACTAGGAACAACACGTGCCCTCGCTGTTAAACCAAACCTCTATACGCTTTAAACTACAAGGCAGACACATTATAGTATTATAATGAATCTACTATGAGGGTCCTAAATTTTGCCTATACCCAGTTTCATTTAGGGTAAGGGATTATTAACGATTACCTGTGTTATATTCCCTTAATATGCTGAGGTACAGATATTCTGACCTACCTTAATAATGTACACCTCAGCAGCCCTGAGGCTATATAAGCTAGTTAAACTTTAAAACATTGTTCATTTCATTTTTAATTTTAACATTGTTATTATGGTGAATCTATGTTAGTTGTGTTAATAAAATAAATTCAGTTTTTAAAAAGTTATTTTGTGTTTGGCTGAACTTAACTGGCGCAGTCGGTAGGACAGGTTGTCAATTTTGAACGCATATCAAAGTTGTTCGTTTTAACGATTAAACAGCCTGACGAACTTAGCAGCAAACAACGAAGACTTTTCAAAATGAACGGATATTTAACACAGCTACTACTGTAAGTTAATATAAAACCTATACATTATTTTTAAAGCAAATTACATCAAGCAAAAATAAATTTTGATGATAATGAAAACTTTGCTGATACTTTTGAAGAAAATTTTATGCAATTTAATACAAGGATCATTTTCAACGAAAATATTATTTAGTAATTAAGTAAATAATCTTTAATAAAAATAATAATAGTTAGTATAAATAAATAAATACTTAAATAAAAATAAATAAATAAATAAAAAGGGATAAGCATTAAAAATTTATTTAATTAAAATAAACTTTACATATTTAAAAATTGTTTTTAATAAATTTAAGTTATCAAGAAATAAATAATGGCTCAAATAAATTATCAACTATTAAAATTATATTTAGATACTATTCCACCCTATGATGGTGATGCTCATTCTCTTCCAATATTTATAGGAAATTGTGAGGGTTTGCTAACACAATTTGCAGATGCTGAAGACCATGCAAATCCTATAAATGTGTTTCTAATGAGAGCAATTTATGGTAAACTAACAGGTAGAGCTCAGAAATTATTAGGCTCGCGAAATGACATATTAAACTGGACCGCATAAAAAACTTACTTAACCAGTGCTTTGGAGACCAACGTGACATTGACTGTTTAGTACAAGACTTAATCACTCTAATACCAGAGAGAAATGAAAGCCCGTATAGTTTTGGTGTTAAATGTCAAGACTATAAAAATTTAATATTAGTAAAATTAAATTCTGACGATACATTGTCTAATGATGAGAAATTAATTAGAATAAGAAATTACGATGAACTAGCACTCAAAACCTATATTAGAGGTTTACCGAGCCATATTCAAACAAATGTTAGGTTACGTAGACCTGAAAATTTAGAGGTCGCTATGGGTTTTGTAATCGAAGAAGAAAATTTTCTTCATTCGACTAGGCAATTTAACAATATACAAAATCATAATTTTCATCCCCAACGTAGGATTACTCCAAATAGAGGAGGTCATAGAAATTTTAATAATAGAAATATGAACTCAAGAGGTTATGTAAATCAGTATAATAACAATAATAATAATAATTTCAATAATCAATCAAATAATAATAATTATAACCCTAGAAATTATAATGCTAATAATCAAAATTTTGGTAACAATAATAATAATTACCCAAGATATAATAATTATAATCAACGAAACAACCATAGTAATTATCGTGGAAATTTTAATCAAAATAATTATAATAACAATAATAGATACAACAATCAAAATTTTGCTTCAACGTCGAGGAACCAAAATCCTGTCGTTCCTATGGAAGTTGATCAATCTGGAGTATCTAGAAACTATGCTCAGAATGTAAATCTGAGTAATGATCAAAACATAAATCAGAATAATAATGATGGGAATCAAGATCAGTTTTTTCAAACAGAAGCCTCTCATGCAGAGCAAGGCTAACACCTGGTACGCCTAGATATAACCATAATAGAAAAATTAGTTGTAATAATAACAATAATAAAATAATTAAGTTAAGCTCAAATAAAAATCACATAGAGTTAGAAAAATTAGTAATAAATTGTGGCGTTACTGGTCTACCTTACATAATCATATCACATTGGAATAATTGTAAATTTATGATTGATACGGGTAGTTCCAAAAGTCTTATAAATCCTAAAATTGCACATAAATATTTTCCGAATGATATATTCCAACAACAATTTACTATAGAATCTATTCATGGAATAACTAAACACAGTGGAGTTGCAATCATTTCAATTGAAAAAATATTTAATGAAAATATTAAATAAATTTTATATTCACGAAATCAGTTCTGAATTCGATGGATTAATTGGTATAGATTTATTAGAAAAGATTGACGCCCAAATAAATATTAAGTCTAGATTAATAATAACACCTAATATTAAGATACCTTTAATATATAAAACTGATACAACAAATGTTAGTAGTCACCCTGGTTATCGAAACCCTACTAACAACAATAATAAATATAATAATAAAAATAATAATAATAATAGCATTAATCAAAATAAGAGTAAGGAAAGCAAACAAATTAAATACAAAAACAAATTACCCCGAGGTCTCAAGTTGTTGTTAAAATACCTGTAAATATTAAAGAAGGTCTTGCTTTAATAAAGGATACTAATATTGATAATGGAATATATATACCTAAATGTTTAGTTAATGTAAAAAATTTTGAAGTAATAACTGTGATGGTTAACAGTACAGACATCGAAATGGATGTTACTTCTTTAAAACCGTTAATTGTAGAAAAAATCGATGAAAATGAAAATGATATAACTAATAATATAAAATCAAATAGGCACTTCGTCAATGAATATGATGAAGCAAACCATGATGATTATAACTCTTTATTGAATGAAAACTTAAAGAAAATAAATTTAAATCATTGTAATGAAGAAGAGAAAAAGTTAATAAAAAATTTATGTTATGAATATAAAGATATTTTTCACTGTGAGGGCATTCCCTTAACGTTTACTAATAAAATAAAACATAAAATTAAACTCACAAATGATAACCCCATTTATACAAAACAATATAGATATCCCAAATACTCAAAGAAGAAGTGAGAAACAAGTAAATCAAATGATTAAAGATGGAATCGTACAACATAGTACGTCTCCTTATAATTCTCCTATTTGGATTGTTCCTAAAAAGAAAGACGCTAGTGGCAAGGTTAAGTGGAGGCTGGTGAATGATTTCCGAGCTATTAACGAAATTTCGGTCTCGGACAAAACACCCCTCCCACGTATAGATGAAATTTTAGATAAGCTAGGTCGAGCTACATATATGTCGTAATCGATCTCGCAAGTGGTTTCCACCAAATCGAAATAGAACCTGAAGATGTACCTAAAACAGCTTTTTCCACTGAGGATATGCATTTAGAATATAAGAGAATGCCATTTGGGTTAAAAAACGGCCCAGCCACATTTCAACGCGTCATGAACAATGTATTATCTGGTCTTGTTTATAATATATGCATCGTTTACTTAGACGATATTTTAATTTTTTCTGCCTCACTAGAAGAACATATAATTAATCTCAGAAAGGTATTTGATAGACTAAGAGAAAGTAACCTAAAAGTTCAATTAGATAAGAGTGAATTTTTAAAACCAGAGGTTCAATATTTAGGTCATGTAGTAAGTGCAGACGGAGTTAGACCAAATCCAGAAAAAATTAGGGTAATAAAAGAGTGGCCATTGCCAAAAACGAGAACAGAAATAAAAAGTTTCCTAGGTATTTTAGGTTATTACAGAAGATTCATTAAAGATTTTGCCAAAATTACTAAACCTATGACAGCTTGTTTGAAGAAAAACGCGAAAATTAGATTCGAAGACAAAGAATACATTGAATGTTTTGAAATATGTAAAAATATATTAATTAATGACCCTGTTTTACAATACCCGGATTTTAATAAAGAGTTTATTATAACTGCTGACGCTAGCAACTATGCTATCGGCGCGGTTTTATCTCAGGGAGTACCTCCTAATGATAAACCAATAGCATACGCTTCACGTACTTTAAATTCTTCAGAAATAAATTATAGCACAATAGAAAAAGAGTGTCTAGCTATTGTATACGCGTGCAAAACGTTTAGACATTATGTATATGGTCGAAAATTTACAATTTATAGTGATCACCGACCATTAGCTTGGTTATTTAATATAAAAGAACCAAATTCTAAATTAATGAGATGGAAAATAAAATTAGAAGATTATGACTATAAAATATTATATAAAAAGGGAAGCTTAAATACTAATGCTGACAGCTTGTCTAGAATAAAAATCAACGCAATAAGTGATGACAAAGACAACGACGATAACGAATCTTTACTAACAATGTAGGTGACTCAAAGTTTTCCGCAACTAAATACTTACAAGAATTATGCGAGGAAGCACCCGATCCCTTAGACTTTGATATTGAAAAAATTATAAGTAATCCAAAAACACCGGAAGAAAACTTAGACGAAATTGTTCATCTTCCCTATGATGAAGAAATTGAAGAAAATGCATCCACACAACATACTAATAAAAATGACAAATTAAATGACGGAATACCAATACTGGACGAAATATTAAATAAAAATATCTTCAAATTATTGTAAAGCCTAATATTCATAATAAATTAACATTTTCTAATGAAACATACGAAGATAAACAAATTTATCATATTAAAATACCGCTAGATAACAATGAAGAAATTATTGTAAATTTCCTAAAAACATACACCGTTCCACATTTAACTTATCACTTATATTTTTATAACGACGCTTTATATGAAGACTTTTGTAAAGCTTACATTAACAACTTTTCTACCAGTAAGTTAAAACTGATTAAATGTACAAAATTATTAAACACAGTAAAAAATAAGACGACCAAATTGAATTGACTTTACATTATCACAGAGGTAAAACAAATCACAGAGGTATTACGGAAACATTATCTGCTTTACAACGTACATATTATTGGAAAGCTATGAAAAAGACTGTTACTGATTTAATTAACGTTTGTGAAACTTGCCAAAGAACCAAATATTCCAGGCATAGACCATATGTACCACTAATGTTAACCGAGACAGCTTCTAGGCCTTTTGAAATACTGCATATGGATACTTTTACATTTGACGGAAACAATTACTTGACCTTAGTTGATGCTTTCACTAAATTAGGCCAAGCTATTGAAATAGCAGGGAAAACCTCTGTACATGTTTGCAATGCTTTACTAAAATATTTTACATACTATGGTGTCCCAGTAAGAGTCATTACAGACCCTGGAACAGAACTTAAAAATGAGGTAATAAAAGATATGCTTAAACTTCATAAAGTGCATGTACATTTCACTACTGCGAGTCATCATGAATCTAACTCTATTGTCGAGAGATTTCACTCTACATTAATAGAACATCTAAGAATATTACAGGAAACATTTCCTAAAGAAAAACAAAATTTAATGAGCTACGCTTTGATAGGTTATAACAGCTCTATACACAGTGCTACTGACTTTACACCATTCGAACTGACATTTGGGCATACGAATCTTAGAAGCCCTAACGAAATTTTTATTCCAAAAGAATTTTTCGAAAATTATATCGAAAATCATAAAGAAAAATTAGAAGCATTGTATAAGAAAATAGGAAATAAGATAAATAACGATAAAGAAAAAGTAGTTGATAAACATAATACATTAGGTGATAAGAATACAAATTTTCGTGTAGGCCAAGTAGTTTATAAAGATAATCCTAAGAAAAGGAATAAGAAGAATAATAGATTTTTAGGGCCTTATGAAATAGTTGGTATGTTAGATCATAATAAAGTTAAGATTAGAAATAAAGAAACTAAGAAAAATATTAATATCCCACATTAAGGAATTAAGAAAACCACCTGTTAATGTTACAGATTCAGCATAGTTATTGTTACATGTTCTGGGAAATCTACCAAGACAAACCTAAACAAAAATCCCGGACTTCTACCAATTAAGCTGGGCACAGCGAAACTAGAAATAGACAAATGGAATTTTATACAGACTTTTAACCTTGACTTTGTGATACAGGAATTTATCAACTTACAGATGTTTTATAACAAGATGAAAGATTCAGCAAATAATACTTACTACGTAGAGAAAGATAACGGATTTAAACTAACTGACTTACTACATAATAAAATTACAACACAGATAAAACAATTAAATCCCACTATAAATTTAAGTTTAAAAAATAATACTAATCGAATTAAAAGAGGACTTATTGACGGATTAGGATCTATAATAAAAACTATTACTGGAAATTTAGATCAAACAGATGCTTTAAAATATGACCAAATTATATCAGAATTATCGAATAATCAAAATAACATAAAGTCTATCCTACATTATCAAATGACTTTATTCCAAAACACTACGACTGAGTTCGAAAGAAGTATTAAAACACTAGATAAAAATCAAAAAATAATTGAAGCTATACTTCAACAAGTTATCGATGACGAATCGAACAAATCACTATTTAACCAATTTACCTTTCAGGTCATAATACAACAAATTATGAATCATTTCCAAAATATACGATGCATTAGAAGAGATTGAGGTAGCCATCTCATTTGCGAAATCAAATACATTTCACAACTCTATAATAGATCCTAAAGATTTATTAAACAGCTTTTTGCAAGCTCAAGATAAATTAACCTATAGTAAATTTCCTCTAGAGCTCACATTAGAAAATATTTTATTTCTTGAAAACTTAATTAATATTAAAAGTTATAAGAAAGGAAATAACATTGTATTTATCTTAGAAATCCCTTTAGTCGAAAATAAAAACTATGATTATTTTAAATTAATTTCTATTCCTGTGTATGATAATAACACTAACAATTTTACTGCTATAATACCAACAAATAATTATGTTTTATTAAATGATGCACATTTTGCTTTTGCTAGTAAAAATTGTAAAATTATATTTAAGAAAGATTATATTTGTAAGAATTACTAACCCTAGATATAAGCTACAGTAATAATTATTGTGAAACTAACTTAATATTAAGAACAAATAAATTTGATTCATGTCATTCTACAAATATTAAAATACATGATACTTATGTTAACAAACTAGATGTAAACAAATGGATTATAGCTTCAAAGAAAATACATGTAACAGAAAATTGTAATAATGAAAAAGATATATATTATTTAGAAGGTACATATATGATAGAACTAAAAGATATGTGCAATTTAAAATTTGATAATCATGTATTACAAACCTATTCAAATGTACAGGTAAAATTAAAAGATATCGATATACCTGATATCAGTCTTCCTTATCATATTAAGCCTCAAGTCAAATTAACTAGAAATAGTTTGGAACCAGTAAATTTAAAATTTGATAATTTTGCAAATGAGTTGTCATATCATAAAGAGATGCTTACTCATTTGTCATCTCCCTTGAATTTTAAGCGAATTGATATTTATAGCAATTTACTTATAACCATATCTTTGATAATTGCAATAATCTATGGTTTGTACCTTTGCTATTCAAAAAGGAATCCAAACCCAGTTGGTTCTAATGATAGTTCAAATTTGGGAACTTCCTCCCCAAATTTGAATCTTAAGGGGGGAGGTGTTATATTCCCTTAATATGCTGAGGTACAGATATTCTGACCTACCTTAATAATGTACACCTCAGCAGCCCTGAGGCTATATAAGCTAGTTAAACTTTAAAACATTGTTCATTTCATTTTTAATTTTAACATTGTTATTATGGTGAATCTATGTTAGTTGTGTTAATAAAATAAATTCAGTTTTTAAAAAGTTATTTTGTGTTTGGCGGAACTTAACTCCTGACAACGCACAGGCTCGAGACCACCAGCTTTACGTCCCTTCTGAAGGACGTGGTACGCAGAATTTTTATCCCTCTCATAAAAATCCCAGAGGCCCATGCTGGGATTGAACCTATAACTAAATAAACTCGGAAGTTTAAAGTCCATTCATTATGTGTATTGGCCGCGTACCTTAACCACTACACTACAGTTGACTCCCATTTCATCTACACTATTAAGATAATAAGAGCCTCTCTAATTTCACCGGCGGGGAATTTAATAGCTTTAACTTGTGTAATCGTTTCTTTTTAAACCTCTTATTATACCCCTCCGTCTAACAGTTAGGTATTAGCACAGAAAAAAGTCGATTATAAAGGTTATAAAGCCGTTAAACAGCTTTAACCGCTTAATTTAAAATTCATCAATATCTCTTGTAATAAAACAGTTTTTCCTCTTTAACAAAAAATCAAGGTAAAGGTAGAGGATATACTTGCCAATTACCATTCCACCCTTTAGCACCATTAATCACAGAAGATGTCGTTGAAATTTTAGACAAGGAGGTATATACATATTTATATAAACATATACATATATATATATATAATATATATTATATATATATATATATATATATATATATATATTATTATACGACACCTTGTTAAATCACCTTTTTTTAAAGTTAAATATTTTTTTACAACGTCATAACTTGCGGGTTGATAAAGTTATAAATATAGATATTTTATTATACATTAATGCCGCTTCCGTGGCTGTGGTCGTTAAAGCGTTAGTCTTTATATTGACCTTTAAAACCACGGAGGTGTGGGGTTCGCATCCCAGGTTAGGCTCTTAGTTTGTATAAGATTTGGTTAAATGAATTATCGTCAGCTTTAAATTACACTTTGAGCGTAACGGTTGCAACCACTTGAGGTGGTTCCCGCTGAGTAAAGTTATATGTAAACCAAGTAGTTAAACTCCTATACTAACCTGTGTATAAAAATTTAGACATGCGTGATCGATTGATAGATGGCACAAAAATTAAAAATCGGGAAGGGGTACCTCGGAACTTTTCCTCATTCTCCCTGCTTCGGACTCGCTTCGCTCGTCCTCAGATTATACAAGTCATTAAATTCATACTGCTAAAATATTTAGTACAAAGTTTCAACTCTCTAACATAAATACACTGGGAGCTACGAAGATAACATACCCCCCCCCCCCCACACACACACACACACACATACAGACAGACAACTTTGTGAAAACCACTCAGGAGTTCTTAAGAACACCTGAAACAAATAATTCCGGTGACATCCCAGTTTCGGAATTTTTTTTGCAAACACAATATTTTTTCTATATACCTACGGGATAATGAGAAAAAGTAAAAATAGCTAAAATTGGAATAACTGCACATGAGCTTTTTATGATTGTTTTACTTAATTTTATTGGCAACCCTGATAACATTAGGTGAGTTTTACTTTTTATCCTGTTTTCGTGCTTTAATATGTACGTGACAATTAAATAATTTTGTATTAAATTCTGTAAAACAATTGTAACAATAATCAAGTTAAAGAAAAAGAGAAACTATATTAAACGTGACCTACATGTTTTGAATAAGATTTTTAAGAACATACAGACGAGAGTGTATTGCCTTAAATATAACTTTAAATTTAAAGTTATATTTAAAATTAAATTTTTCCGCTGTTCGAAATAAATCGTTCTCTTCTCTCAATAATTATTTAATATGTCAAATTATAAACTTATGTTTCTCTATCTTCATAAAAAATAAAATCATAGTGTTGGTCTGGCTCAAGGGCCACGCAGGTATTACGCCTAACGAAACTGTAGATAATTTAGCGAAGGAGAGTTGTAACGATGATGAGTCAGCCATTCTCTATGGATTGCAGTATAAAGTACCATACAAAGATATTAATAGGCGAATAAAATTATCAGCTCTATCTAGTTGGCAAGTTTGGCAAAATAACCAACAAGCCGGTAGTTTTTATACAGCTCACCAGCCTGTAGTCGGTCAAGTTCCTTGGTTTAAAGGCCAAGCTACAAGTAGATATTTTTCAACATTTACGATTCGACTTCGTATAAACCATGGTATCTGTAAATCTTATTTAAACAAAATAAATTTAGAAAACGATGCAAACTGCACTTTTTGTAATACAGTTGAGGATCTTGAGCATATAATAATGCACTGTTCTCGCTATTCTGCCGAGCGTGCTGTATTGTTAAATGAACTACATCTTACTAAAAGTGTCGCTCAACCATTTAACTATATCTCCTTGTTATCTTCAAAGTCAATAGAAGTGTACAAAAAAAATATTTTTTTGCTAGTAAACTAAAAATTAAAATTTAGTTTTTTCTAATCTAAAATTAAACAAATTTCATACAATATTAATTACAAAATAAGTATAAATAACAAATTAAATTACTAATAAAGTAATAAAGCTTTATCAAACATCTTACAAATAATATAAAAACAATTTTCAAAGGTCCATAATCAAATAAACAATTTACATGCAAAACAAATTTTCTTTTATCAAGAGTTTAAAACTATATTAATAATAACTAATCCACAATATTAAAAGTTCTTTTAATCAAATAAATTATTTTATTTTTATTTTTAATATTTTCTATCAAAATTTTTAACAGTTTTATTACTTATTCAAGTCATAAAAGTATAAAATAAGTATTCCATGGCTGTATGGTCCTGGTAGACCAATGCCAAAAAAAAACTTTAAATTACGATTGCTTTTATTTTATATTCAAAATTTTAGGTTAAAGTTGTTAAATAACTAATTAAAATTAATATTTGAAAGGGAAAAATCAAATATCACTCGGAAAATGTATTAAGTTAAGTAGTGCACACGAAAAATAAAGTTTAATTAGCCGACATATGAAGGCTCAGTATATCTTTCCGACTCTTTATCTCCATCGGCCTGCAGCATCTTGAGTTATCATGAGATGGAGACAACGAAAACGTGGATACAGACTTGTCTCGGACGTAACAGGATCCCCGCTTTTGTGTATTAGCAACCAAGAAAACCACGTAAAACCCTTGCTGGGTTGTCTGGTCTTAAATTCAAAACCTCCTGAATGTACGGTACAAAGGATAACCTCATATTAAAGTACTCCCCCGGTGGATTTGAAACTAGACGTTGTAGCGAGCCATTTGGTTAACACTTATATTATATTAGTTGTTTCAGCTCGCAGTGAGATAGGAATATAGTTATAAGATTCCAGTCCCCCCACCTCGTCAACCACATGTTCTTTCTATTCTACCCCTTCACATTTTACAATTCTTCCCTTATTCTACCTCCCAAAGCGACTTGTCTTTTAATTATCATCTTAATTGATTAATATATTCATATTAATCAATTGATCATCGTGTTTGTCTAGTTCTCCGATTTTTGCGTGTTAATGTATTTTTTTTTATCTTTATGTATATAGTTAATAAATTTAAAGTAATTGAATTGTATAGAACTGAAATCAATTGTTTTCTTCTCTCTGTATATGATTGTATTTTATTTTAATTATACATTGCTTCATATTACATTATGGTTCGATTTCTAATGACTTCTATCTTCTGTGCCTAATATTTTACTTTGAATCAATGAATGAAGAAATAACTTGATGTCTGATGACTTCTATATTTTATTTTTTACTTTAATTCAGTAAAAGAAATGTCTTGTTGTTGTGTCTTTATTTTTGTTGTTGTGTATGAGTTTCTCAGTTATTATCTGCATAAGAAAGTTTAAACGCGAATTTATTTTTTCTCCTTGGTTAGACTTTTGAATTGTGATATTTCTTTTTTTAAATGTTTTAAACGAAAAAATCTTCTTTTTTGCGGCAGTTATAAAACTACATAGTTAGTGAATAATAGCAAAATCAAAATATTTTGGAAAAAGTAATGTAGGTTGTTAAGTATTTTCAAAACACTAATTGATGTTTGATTGACGGTGATATTGATATTATTATGATATGAAATATCGTATAGAGACGAGCCCCTCTCGATCATTGGTTGCTGGAGACTCGAGAATATTTCTCCCCACCTCTCTCACTAGCTATACTCAAATACCTACCTATACAGTAATTATACATACTAGAAGTGTTAACCAAATGGCTCGCTGTAACGTCTAGTGGATTTGAACCTTGACCTCCAGGTCGTAAGGCGAGCGCTCTACCACTGAGCTACCAAACTCGGTCTTAAAATTATAAAACATCCGTAATTTAACCTCTTTATAATTTATACTTCATTTATGTTTCAGGAGCCTGCTACGCCGAATTCGGCGTTCGAGTACCTAAAACAACAGGTTCGGCGTACATGTATAGTTATGTCACTGTAGGCGAAGGAGTAGCGTTCGTCATAGGGTGGAATATGGTTCTAGAATATTTAATAGGAACAGCGGCGTGTGCTTCTGCCTTATCAGCGTGTTTTGACGCCATTGCAGGTGGTTACATCAGCGGTGGAATTGAAAACTACCTTGGAACCATATTTGGTAAGTTTATTACTTTATCAGGATAATTTACAGCCTCAGCTGATCGTTAAGTTAAATATAACTTATATTTACTTTAAAAACTAAGTAAATAAAACTTATTTTTACTTTTAAAATTAAGTAACTATAACTTATATTTACTTTTAAAACTAAGTGAATATAACTTATATAAAATAAATAAAGTAATCGTCTCTCCACAAATGTAAAACTATATTTACAAAGCCGGCTTTCGACTGTTAACAGCCATCATCAGTGCCGTAGAGAAGCGAGAAAGGAAGAAAATATACACTATATCATTTGAGACAGAGGTTGAAATCTGACCGATTGGATACGATCTCTTAATACGGGAATATTAGCTGTATGAACCATGCGGAGGGGATCAGATCGCATACGCTAGAACTAGGGAGATTGAATCTAAATAGATCCCCCGATACGCTGTATGTGCCTTTAGAGACAATCGTATTTAACGGATAACCTTCTCGTCAAACTTTTATTTCACTTAATTTCACTTCAATATTACCGTTATTACATCGGATTCGCTACGCTCATCCTCCCAGCTTCGGACTCGCTTCGCTCGTCCTCAGAATATACTATTCGCCAAATTTAAGCTGCAACATGTTTTCGGACTCGTTTCGCTCGTCCTCAGATAGCAAATACATTCGTTTAATTCTCAAAAATCACCCATACAGCACTGACCACACTCAATGCTACTTAACTTTAATGATCCACTAAAAATCATAGATAAACTTGTTGCATTATAACGAAACTTAGTACACGTATTTATTACGTCAAGAGGTACACTTGTACCAAATTTCAACTCAATTGCATTATTTCCCGATTTTTTACAATTTTTTTAAACGATTTATACAAATCATACGAATAAAAATTAACTAATGCTGATAATGAGATGAACTTAGACATATTTTAGTCGTATACATGGCTACATGCACGCTAAATTTCAATCGCGGCTTCGATTTTTGTTTTGCTAAATTTTTAAATTTTTGCTGAGTCATTTTTGCTGGATTAATGACTTCATAAACAAATCATTTCTGAAAAACACGACTACAGCGGTAGACTGATTTTTGTAAATAGTTTCAAATCTCAAGCATAAATACACTGGGAGCTACGATGATAACACACACACTCAAACACATTCACACACACATAAAGACAGACAACTTTGCGAAAACTGCTCAGAAGGCCTTAAAAATGCTTGAAACGGATAATTTCGGTTTCAGATTTTTGGCAAACACAATACTTTTTATCTACTCCTTGTATTGTAAGTTCTACACATAGAGATATATACTAGAGGGGGCATGACCTATCTTATTACATTGAGAGGCCTGAAACATTTTTGGGGGCTCTCAGGGGCTCTGTGTAAACCTTATTGAAACCTCTTTTAAGAGTAAGTTGCAACTTACTCTTAAAATTTATTTATTTTAATATAAAAAACTCTAATAAAAATAAAAAATAATATATAAAAGTTAATATTTAAAAACTCCATGGAGTTAAAATAAATCAATTGTTTTCCGCTTTCCATGCATTGTTTGAATTTTGATTTGTATTTTAAACGATCTACTATAAAGTTACTCTAATTTTGTACTAATTATTTGATTATATTTATAAGCGAAGCTGGTCAGGTTACATTTCAGAGTTTCAAAATTAACCAATAGGGCCCCTCTAGTAATTATCTCTCTATGGTCTACATACAATCTTGTTATCTCACACTGTAAATGTACTTTTACTCCCTAGGAAGAAAAGTGAAAGTGTTGCTAACTTGACAGAATTTTTTAGTAAATTTAGGAATTTAGGAAATTTTTAGGATTTTATTCGGTGTTATGTTGGTACTACGGGTAGAATATACAATATACACACGCTATTGTTTAAATTACAAATATATAATATAATATAATGCCGTTTAGAGCCTTGCGCGTCATCAGGGATAAAACCCTGCGGGAACACCTCGGTGTAGTAGCAACCGTTACGCTCAAAGTTTATTCTAAAGTTGCGAGAATTTATCTAAAATCAAAATATTTTTATATAACTGAGAGCGTAACCTGGGATGCGAACCCCAGACCTCCTTGGGTGTCAAAGGTCAGTGTAAAGACTAACGCTCTAACGACCTCGGCCACGGAGGCGGTGTAATACAAATATATATATTCTAACACAATATTAACACAATAAAATATGTGAGGATATTTTATTCTCTCTCTAATAGATATTGAATCATGGTAAGAATAAACTAAACTAACACAAATAACAATTAAGGAGCTGAGAATGTATTAATAGTTGTTAGTAATAGTTCTCTCTAGTCGTAAAAATTTAATATGCAGGAAGGGATGAAAGTTTTCAGTTCGTATCATCTCTCCTCGTCAAGCCTCGGAGCCAAAATGTTAGTTAACTTCCTCGGCAAGCCTCGGAGCTAACTAGTTTATATTCCCTCGCCTAGCCTACGGCCTCTCGTGAGCCTAACTGAAGTTTTCCTCCTTCGCGCTGCTTAGGACGAAACTTTAACTTGAGCTGTGTAAAACTTACTTTCATCCCTTGTTACATTACTTGGTAAGACCACTTTTTTAAAAGTAAAATAAACTAAGTAAAAGTAATTTTTCATATGATATATACAAATTTAAGAAGATGTTTGTAATAAAACCCAGTTTTAATTATGGAAGTATACGGGATACGACTTTGACCTCTATAATCTTCTTACCTAGGTAGAAATGGACCTTTATAATCCTACCTGAGTTTATATGAAATATATTAAATAGATTACAGAGATGTGGTATACAAAACTCATAAAAAAGGATCTATTGTTAAAAAATGGGTACAGGGGAACCACAGAACCACAGAACGTTCCCTCACAATATCGAATTCGCTTCGCTCAGCATCACCATGGGCGTAGGCAGAATTTTTTCCTGGGAGGGGGAGGGGGGGGGTCAAAGCCAAGGATCTTGAATAAATGGGATGATGCACTAAGTCGATTTGCCATACAAACAAGTGACCCCATCGAAAACCAAAAAAATAGAGAGAAATCAACACGAAACACACGTCAAAAACCAACTGCACATGCTTGGTACGAACTGCGCATGCTTATGATCCTGATAACAGAGCAGGTCTTAAAATTTAGAGGCAAACTTACGTCACAATGGTTTCCATTGTTTATTGCTTGAGAAGGTTATAACAAAACACGTTTAAATTATCACTCACTGAAGAGGCAAAGTATAGTCCAAAATTTAAAATTAAATAAGCACAAATGACTTTACAAGCACCACCAATGTAACAATCACGAGAAGCACAGAAGATAGTTGAGAAGCAAACTCGACAACCTTGCTACATAATCTGTGTTTGGCGCCTTTTTTTCATTATAACCTAAGGGAAGGTAAGTCGCCTTAATTCTCACCTTAATTCTTCCCCTATGGATTTAACCAAACCTTACTGTGATGACGTCACAACTCTAGGAACTTCCAGACCCTTTATCAAGTGTTTGTCAATCACTTGATTTTAGTGCGTGCCTTTTCTATAAAACCAAGGCTCAGGATAGAAAAGCATTTTCTTTCTTAACCAAGGATCTTAAATAAAGGGGATGACGCATTAAGGAACTTTTTGATCCCATGGAAGTTGTATGAGATAGAGAAATAGGAGCAAACTTACCTTCCCGCGGTTATAATAAAAAAGACACAAGGTTGTCGAGTTTAGTTCACAACTTTCTTCTGTGCTTCTCGTGATTGTTAAATTTGTGGTGCTCGTTAAATTATTTGTGCTTACTTAATTTTAAACTTTGAATTATACTTAGCCACTTTAGTGAGTGATAAATTAAGCATGGTTTGTTATAACCTTCTCAAGCAATAAACAATGGGAAACCATTGAGAGGTAAGTTTGACTCTAAAACTTAAGACCTGCGCTGTTATAAGAATTGTGAGCATGCGCAGTTTGTACCAAACATGTGGAGTTGGTTTTTGACGTGTGTTTCGTGTTGAATTCTCTCTATTTTATATTTTTCGATGGGGTCACTTTTTTCTATGGCAAATCGACTTAGTGCGTCATTCCCTTTCTTCAAGGTCCTTGTTTTTACACATAAACACACACATACAGACAGAAACTTTGTGAAAACCACTTAGGAGGTCTTAAAAACATCTGAAATGGATAATTTCGACGACATCCCAGTTTCGGACTTTTTGCAAACACAATACTGTTCCAATATACCTATTAGACCAAGAGCCCAGGCGTATTTTCTTAATAAAAAGTGTAATGGCTGGAAACGGGTTTAATTTTTCGTAAATACCTTCCTGAACAAGGATCTGCAATTCTGCCGACTCGTATCTGATGGGCTTCCCAGGCAGAACGCACTTAACAGGTCAGATTTACCACCCAAGTTAACAAACAGTGTAATGGCTGGAACCGGTCTCAATTTTTCGTAAATACCTTCCTGAACAAGGATCTGCAATTCTGCGGGTGGGTGTCCCAGGCAAAACCTTTGACCCCTAAAGTGCGTTCTGTCTGGGACACCCATCCGATACGAGTCGGCAGAATTGCAGATCCTTGTTTAGGAAGGTATTTACGAAACATTGAGACCGGTTCCAGCCATTACACTTTTTATTAACAAAACACCCCTGGGCTCTTGGTCTATATGGAATAAATGAGGAAAAATAAAAATTGATAAAATTTAAGGTTAAAATTATTCGACTAAGATTTAAATGACTTAAAACCAGTCCGGAGTCAATAAAAGACTAAAAAGTGGATAACCTGTGGAAAATAACAGTCTATGTTATCTGAGGTGCTAAATCAAACAATACCAGTCCGAAGTCGATACGACCTCCTTTAATGACTAAATAGTCCAATAAATGGACGTAAATCAACGGCTAACCTAAAATACGGTCAACAAACAACATACGTTTATAACTTAAATTTATAAACATACGTATTTATTTGTTTCTTTCATGTCATATATATTACGGCACTGCATTATTTGCACTAATTCAAATATATATATATATATATATTATATATATATATTATTATATATATATAATATATATATATATATATATATATATATATATATATATATATATATATATATTACGTCATTTAGATTCAATTGATCTTAAATATTTCTTAAAATATATCTTATATATATTACGTCACTTAGATTTAATTGAATCTTAAATATTTCTTAAAATATATCATTATATATATTACATATATATATATATATATATATATATATATATATATATATATAATAATATATATATATATATATATTAAATATATTCTTAAATATTATCAACCCTCATTTCCAAAGACAATTATGTCAATTTTCAAAAACCAAGTTCTTTTCATTCTAATTTTCAAGATAAATAGTAAAACAGGGAAGGAAATTAAGGAAACCATTGTTTAGTGCCACAAACCATTTTTCTTTAATTTTCTTTCTTTTGTTCAGGAGGAGAAGGTTTTGTTATTCGTTTATTTTCATCCCAAACCCAGCTGTTTGCAGATAAGCTTCAGGGGTGAAACCATCTAGTTTTTATACCAGCAAAGATTTAAATGTTTTCAGCGGATATCTTTTTCTCCCCCGTTGGGTCACTAGTGTAACCACTAACTCTCATTACCACTAATCTAGCGGTTATGATTACGAACGGATAGAGGAACCACTTGTTCGAATCCTAGCAAGTAGCCTACTTATTTAAGGCCTTAATTACTGACTCCTTTACGGATTTAGAGAACCGTTTGCGCACCATCCATGCTCAAGAAAAGAAAACTGTCCTGACTGGGATTCCAACCCGAGCTGGAACCAACATTGTTGTTTAGCTGAGAGGATATAAAGTCTTGGTTACTAACTACCTTACAGTTGTAGAACACTATTAGCACACCATGTAAAGCAAGTGAAACAGATACTGTCCTGACTGGGATTTGAACACAGGCTGGAACAGTCATAGCTGTTTAGCTGAGAGGATATAAAGTTTTAGTTACTAACTCCCTTACAGTTGTAGAACACTATTAGCACACCATGTGTACAAGTGAAACAGATACCGTCCTGACTAGGACT